>VZRE01007732.1:600417-643903 GCA_013396775.1 Cephalopterus ornatus | reverse complement strand
AAAAAAGAAGAGATAAAACTGGAAGGCTTTGGAACAAGAGGGCAGTTTGAGAGGCCATGTTCAGACTGCCCATGACAAGCATCTAATTTAGACACAACTGTTAAAGAGGGCAGTGAGTCAGAGCAGCTGCTATATCTGCAGCTGTTGGAGTTAAGTGGTTGCAGCACCTAAGTTAGTAGCCTGTAGAAAGAGGTCTGAACATGGTCCTGCCTATGTTTGTGTTTGATTCCTGTCTCTTAAGAAGTACATGAAGGTAGAGGGTGAAAGACGGCTGAGGGAGTTATTTCTCCCAAGTTGTTTTGAGAACCTGGCCAACTCTCATTGAAGTCATGAGGAGCTTCCCTTTGACTTTAATAGGATCTGTGTCACCAGCAGAAGTAGCTCCACTGCCCTAGAAGGTGTGAGAGCAGACCCAACATTGACACAAACAATGCAACTGTACTGCACCTGAGTGTAGGTGTGACCTTTTATCCTTGAGACACAGATTTGTTATTTCTTAGGCCCTTACTTGTCTCCACTCCCTTCCAGTTCAAAAGGGTTTTTTCTTTTACTCATGAAATTTTACTTTGCTATTGCATAAATTTATTCAGTAGTGATGCTTCCAATTCACCATGTATGAGCAATCACAGAAAGATGTGAGCTTGCACACACCGTACACTACACACACACACACACACAACATGCTTTTGATTTACCAGAGGCATAAGCCAATCATGAGAAGCACTTGAAAGGATGTGGCGCTGCAAACACATTTCTAAAATCCCAGTGGTTAAAAAAACCCCAAAAATTACTACATGGAACTGCAGTGCAAAGCGATGCTCAAAAAAATCTTACGCCACTCTCCCCCTTCTGGTGGGACCACTGGCAGTGTTGGTCTCTGGGTAGACATTTAAGCAATAGAATCTTGTTCCACCTCCTGTTATTGCAGTGGGAGGATTTTCCTTCAACTGTAACAGGGATTGAATCAAGCCTTGGGATGATACTCATTTCTCTGATGTTAACACACATGATCTGGAGTTCTCATTTAAAAAAAAAATCAAGGATCTTGTTTTAACAGCAGCAAAAAAGACCCTCCTAAATACATGCTGTTGTTCATTTTTTATCTTAAGAAAGCTAAAAAAAGTATTAAACCCTTCACTATGCCATTCTAGAAAGTAAGCATCTTTTTTTCCTCTTCTGTTTTCATCCCAGCCACTTGTCTCTGGTGAAATTCATGGCAGTAGAGTGCTGGGCCAGCAGCAGCATTTTAATTTTTGGTCCAGAATTAATACATATACCAAGGTAAATAAAAACTGGGCAAGATAATCTTTTTTCACGTAATGGTAGTTGTTTTTTTTTAGTTTGGTTAATTAAAAGCAAATCAAAAAATTAGAAATCCACAGCACACTGAGCAGCTATAATATTCTTGTTCATGAAACCCATAATAACTAAGGTGCAAATTACATAGTGAGGGAGTAATTTTCATATCACTGAATTGACATTAATATCTTATTTGCAGATGTAATCAAAGAAAATACCTTTCTTTGCACTTAAATTAAGAAGCAGAACTGAAACAGTTTCAGCCTGATTGACCAAATAAGTGACAAACTGGCACTTTTCAAGAGTAAGTTATAAGAAATTTTTTCATGCTTCCACTGAAAAACAATAAGAAATGTGGTGCTTTCATCTTTATATGAGACTTCTATTATAGAGAATGATTATATCCACTAATGCCGAAAAGTTAGATGAGCTGAAACGATAGGAAACAAAGAGGAAAAATTGTGATGTGATACTGCAGCTCCTGCAAATGGTGCCTTTCCTTTCAGTTTATGGAAGAGCACTGAAATTCAATAGCTTCAGCTACATACAGTAAATTCAAATACAGAAATACCAGTCTGAAACCTCTGTTTCTTACATGGTTTATGTGTTGGCAAACTCCACCAGTGTCAGGGAAGTTTCCCAAAATTCACAGCTTAAAATGAATCCTTCTTTGTAGAAGGGTGGCATCATTGAGCAAAAGAAGTCCTTCACCACCAGCACAGGGGCTGTGCTGAAGCAGTTTGCCTTTTTATACTGGATTTTACTGCCTCAGACATAAACAGAATTTTTTGGCACCCTGGCTCCTGCCAGGTTCCACCTGGGCTCCTGCTCCCTGAACCGTGGCATGTAAGGTCCTTCTGAGCTCGCTTCTTCACACACAGTCTGCACCACCACCCGTCAAAAAAAACTTGCAAATATTGAGCAAATCTAGTTTGAACTAACCCTACCAAAACACAGGAGGTCAGTGCTGGGACTGATAACACTGTTGTATCCTTGTGGAAGATTTTGCATCTCTACAAGCACAAGTTGGGATGTGATACACTCAGATGCAGAATAAGCCATTCAGCAGGCAGCAAACGTAGCTCTGATCTTCCTTACTCTTCTTAGCGTTAAATCAAGTGGCTGATGAGACTCTTTTGAATAACACTGGGGTAATTGATGGAAAGAAGCTGTTGTGCCTTCCAGCAGAATGTGGCTTAGAACAAGGAGGACTCAAGTCCAGAGCCTTTGGGCCTTATATGGCCCTGCCATAGGCTGGACTGGAGCAAGTCATATGGCTTCTTGTCTTCCACCCTCTGTATGAGAGAGAGCTTCTTTCCAATTTCCCAGACACATCATGGGAACTTAACTAGTCACAGATTGGCCCAAACTGCTGATTTTTGGAGTTCTGTTTTCTCTTTCCAGAAAAGCTTAGTGGTATGTAGGTTTGGGCTTCCAGCCCATTTCAAAGCACAGGGCCAGCCAGGAGATCTAGATCTAGATCTCTGTTATTAGGGTACTGTTGTGAGTTGGGCTGGCATGCAGGGAGGTAAGAGTCAAACTTTTCAAACATTAAGTGCTGGATGGATGAAATATGATTGACAGAGATTGAGCAGTGTTTATATTTGAGGTACTGTGGCTAGTTTCTAGAGCTGACACATCTGTGAAAAGGTACTGTGATAGGGGGTTTTTTTCACCCCAAAACACTAAAGCCATCTGCCTGTTGGAAGGAGTGAGTGTCCAAAACATTCTTCTTTATTTTCTGTGGTTTTGCCTTTTAAAATTGCTATAAATCTATTTGAAAAATATTGTATGTACATCACAGAGGCTCTTGTCACCCACATGTGTATGTGTATGGAAATCTCCCCTCTGATGTTTCAGGATTTAATTAGGAAATTGTGGTGGACATATCTCAATTGCACTGCAGTTAAGAACCACTGGGATATTGCTTCATCACCATATTTATCACATACTTTTAATATATCCTGTTTATCTGTTCCAAAGAAGGAGTCTTTTTGCCAAAGAGCTCATGCTTTTCTTAAGGTGGACTTAGCCATGACAAAAATTCACATCTTCTGTGGCTATGGTAATGTCCAAACTGTTCCTTTCAGAAAGAATTGGAAGATCACACAGATATTTCTGTTCAATTCTTCAGTTTCTGCTTATGCTCTTTGTCTAGCATTTGTTGGCAAGTTTGTGACGCCATGATTTGTGACGCCATGATTTGTGTGGCCACGCAGGCCCCAGGATCAGGTTCTAATTTAGCAAAATATTTAAGTCCTGGCATTTGTTTAAGCACAGACTTAAAGCCATTGCATGGTGTGACATAAGCCATTAATACTAGGCTGATTCTGCATCACCTGATCATACAGATTTGATCTGGCTAGGATGTGGGCACAGTCAAATTTCTGTCAAATTACCCAGAACACATGAAATGGCTTCTGTGTCACCCTTATGCCAACTGCAGAGCACCTGGCTGGTGGCTGATCGAATGTAACATTTGGATGGCAGGAGGATGAGGTATTACAAGATGAGTGCTTTGTGTTGGGTGGCTGTGGCACCTTCCATATGGCACAAGTAGCCCTCCAGCCAGGTTTACTGTATCTTTGAGGGATGGCATTAAAACTGTCTACTTAAACTTTCTCCAGAAGATTGGGTTGCCTTGGTTACAGCCCAATCCTTAAGCATATCCCCAAGGCTAACACTAGTATTTTGTGAATGTGGTTTGTTTTATTGTCATTTTAATCACTGAATATTGCTTTTAAAAACAGAAAGCAACACCATTTCTTTAGCATATCTGATAACGCACCTTTCATTTGGGGGTTTGTTTTTTGTTGTTTTTTTTTTTTTTTTTAATATTTTAATTCTTAGATTTTTGTCATGGCTGCAAAACACTCGGGTAATGATTGAATCATAGAGGTGCGGGAGTACCAAAGTGTTTATCACAGTGAACTCTACATGATAGCATTCGTTCTGATGGCAGGAGTGAGGCTTTCCCAAGACACAGGCCTTAAGTTGACTTTCTGCTTATCAGCAAAATGTGCCTGAGAAGAAAGAGAAAAAAAAGTGTCTTAAAAGAAATGGTGGTTGTTAAAGAGAATATGCAACAAGTCACTCTGAAATCTCTTTGGACCTGTTACAGCTGCTGACTGGCCATGGTTAGTCAACCATGACTTAGGTTTGATAAATGCTGGTTTCTCTTGATTTTGAGAAAGTCTGGCAGGCAAGGGATAACAGGACCCAGGAGAAGGTTCTTTGGGGGAAATTCTGTGTCTTTGCCCTGCATCAGCTTTAGATATAAATGTTAGACAACTGGTGCTTCAGCTGAATGGCTCAGAAAGGGTTTGAGTTTGTAACTGGTTTCTGTTGATATCTGGTTCCTACAGTTGGTTCATCGTGTTGATTTGCAATTTGTTCTCTAAGCTGAGTTGTCAACACCTCACACAGATTTCAGTGCTGCGAGTCAGGGCTATGTGGGGGGGAAGAGTGCTGGAGAATCTCACTGTGGTGAAATTCCCATGGGAAAGCACTAGTGATGGTACCTGAGTGTTTGTTGTGGAAGGAGAGCAGGAACTACTCAGTAACCTAGAGGTTAATAAAGTACAAATGAAGAGAGCTGTGAGAACACTATTTCCAGTTGGAGCTGGTTGCAATTTTTACACTAAATTACATGATGTTGGAATGGCTGTTTTTAATAAGAAATTCTCTCTTTTTGCGATGTTACCCACAACCTTTTTGGTTGTTTTGTTGGGGTTTTTTTCTCTTATGATTAAAATCATACCGAATTTTTATCTAAATAAATTTCAGAATTGTTAACAAATATTTTAGTTTCTAAAATTCCCGTGTCTTCTTTCACAGTTTTTTTGGGTATTTCTTGGGTTTCTTCTGCTGGTAGTTTAAAGTTTCTGTGACAATTCTGAAAACTTCTTTGGATAAAAATTCTACTTAAAAACAAGCACATGTTCTTGGAAAATTATTCAATATTGGACCTGGTGAAATAAAAAAAAAAGCTTTGAAATTTCTCACAAGATACTTTTTCCCCATTTTTAACTAGTTTTGCTAATTTGGAAGTCACTGTTTCCTTTGTTAGAACAATCCAAATAATGTGACTCTTCTTAAAATAACAGTGTTATTTCTGTTGGGTTCATTTTTCTTTCCCATCTTAAAGCTGTGGAGTGTCTGGCTATGGGGACTGCCAGTGTCTTTTTCTGTGGCAGTTGCAGTTTTCTTCTTTGTTTTTATCATGGGGTTTTTTGTTTGTTTGGGTTTTTTTTCTCCCTAAAATTACTGAAGAATATAAGCATGTTATGGCAACTGCCATGAAGATGGAGAGATACTGATTGAACTTCATCTCCACGTACCTTTCTGGGCTTGGGAATGGCATTTCTCCTTAGACATTTCTAGAAATACTACCTGGCTTCCTCAGCATTTCAAGTTTGACTTTGCAACAGTCGATTGCCCGACTGGCATTTGGAGCCTGAAAGAAAATAAACTTTACACCTGTGAAATTATAGCATTCATCCAGCATCTAAAAATCCAAGAGAAAAAATATAACCTTGGTAGGTTTCCTGGTGGACATTGGGGGAACAGCTTTTACTTCAGCCTAGAAATTTTCTGCTGAGGTCTGAAAAAACTAAGCTCCACACTCTCTGGCATATGCACACACACATAAGGTGTTTGTGGGGCTGTAACTGAGTAGAGATACAGGCTGCAATAGTGAGTATTGCTACTTATGCCTCACTGGGCTTTATTCCTGACTGCGTGTCCCTGGTCTCTTTGGCTTGGTACATGTGGAAGCTACAGGGTTGATCGTGGGTAGCAAGAGCAGTCAGTTCAAACTTTTTTTTTTAATTATTAAATTTTGTTGTTTGTCCACTCTGCTCAACCTACCAGGATATTTTAGAGACTGAGGAAAGAAATGGAAGCCCCGGGTTTTGTGATTACCATTGCATTACTGGGGGTTAGAGCCCCTCCCCAGGGAACATCACACTTGGGGTGTCTCTGCCTTTCTGCCTCTGCCTCCCTTTGTCCACAAGCCAGTCTCTTACCCGCTTTTTCCATTTCCTCAACATGCACTCATCTTTGTAGTGAAGATGGTTTGTTACTGACTTCACCGAGGTATTGTGAGTCTTAGTTGGTAGTTGGAAAAACTTTTTTGGATCTTTAATCAAGTAGTTTTGAGCGTCCTTAGTATCAGTGGCCTGCCATATGGATATCAAAGAAAATTGTTATAATTATTGCTTTTAAAATTATTATGAAATTGTGCCTTACTTTTTCAGTCATATTTAACCATGTAATTTAGAACCACATGATTGCAGGGATTTACCATGAAGAAATATGTTTGAAGGATAGTTTGTTTTTTAATATTTTTTTAATCCATGAATGAATTTATTAGCTTTTCCTCTTTTATTTTTTTCCTCCAGTTTTATTCGTTTAATATGTTTTTGCAAAAGGGCAGCCTGAATTTGCATTTGTGAGAGACAGAAGATTTTATTTGGTCTTGTATGTAGAGCTTTCATTTTCTTTTATGTTCCTTCAGGAAAATTCCTCTTTGCCCAATTACTCATACTGAGTTGTCTTTAAATGCAGGCTGACCAGTAAGGGGTTTTTGTTGTTGTTTAATTTAGTGTGTGGTTTGCTTTGTGGTTGTGGTTTTTCTTTTAATTAACCAGATATCGAGTGCTGGGGAGGCATTGCACATTAATGCAGAATGTTAATGCTAATTTTCATAGAAAAGACAAAATTAGAGTCTTTCCCTGTCTCCAGTGCAGTTTTGTTGCTGCTCTGTGTACAACACTAATATTAAGCCAGACTGTAAAGGCTAAATACTCAGAGTGACCTACTTCCATTCACCAGCAAGAATCCTTTGTCAGCTGACTCTGTTTGTTTGTTCATTTTTAAATGTCGGATTACAGAACGAGCATCTCCTAAAGATGAAAGAAAGCAGTGTTTTCATGTGCAGGAAATTTGGGGTTGCAGTAACAGAACATTTTCTTTGTGAATTTGGATGTCATGGTGTTTTAAGCTCCTGCCTGGAGCCTAAATCAATTTGGCCTCTCATCCAGTTCATCTAACTGGTGCTCCTAAAAGGCTGCAGCCCTGCAAAAGCTCATGCAGTATTTTTGGCTGCTTTCCCTTGCTCCCATTTGGTACATATTTGCACAATTTAACTGAGCTTTTCTTTCTGCTGAAGGTCAGATGCAAGCGATACGAAACACTAAACTTTATAAACAAGCAAAGCCATTTCAACCACAGCATTTTGGACTAGAATGGATTTTTAGGTGGCGTGCTGTCTGCTGGCCTTTGGAGAGGGGATCCTGAAACTACAGTGGACTGGAACAGGATGCAAAGCCACAAGCCTTGTTTTTTTTAATAAACTACTTACTGTAATCCAGCTACACAGTTTCAGCCTCACACTTCAGAAGAAGCTTCCAGTAGCTGTGCACGTACAGGCACTTTCTCTCTTGCAGAAAGTGAAACTTTCCCAACCAGAGTAAATTTAACCTATTGCATAAGATGCTAGAAGGTTTTTTTTTTTCCTTGGGATTCTCACTGTAACCTCTGTGTGCAGAGGATGAATAGCTTTTTTTTTTCCCTCTTTTTTTTTTTTTTTTCCCTGACAAGATTAGATGTTGCATATTGATGAGCTAGCATTTCAAAGGTCCGTGGGGCTTTGGAACGTATTAAGAATCTCTGAAGTTTAATATTCACCATGTTTTAAATATTCAGAAGGAAAAATCTGCATAAAATGGCTTTTGATAAATACGTTCTAGGGATTCTTTCTATCTTACACAAGCGTTGTGGGGATTGTGGCTGTGCCAGTTTTGTTCCAAAGTGTCTTTTGTTTCAGTGTTTCAGGACCATTTTGGTCCCATTTGTGTGCCCAGTGCTTTTACTGAAGTCTGTTATGGTTTCTACTGGAACTGTACAGCAGGCAGGTGGATGTGACTAAGAAAAGCCTCAGTCGAGCATCAGAACTCCTGAGGATCTGATGCCTTCCATCCTTAGGACACCTGGGCACATCCAACCTGTTTCTGTGCCTGCTTCTTATGATGCGGATTGGGATCAGACCATTTGTCAGGCCTGGTTGAGATCTTTCTGCAAAGGTCCTCCACACCAGTTGGGATTTGAGAATGGAAAGGGCAAGATCCTGGGTGCAGGAGCAAAGCAAAGTGTCATTTGATGCAACTCAGATCTCACGGGGCAGTTTCCCCTTCCTTCCATGTCTGTTTAGTGAGAGTCTCAGCAGCTAAAAAAGTGCCTTTAGGAGAAATCCTCCCTTGGGTATGCTCCACTTCCCATGCTCTTGAAAATCTGATTCAGGCTTTAGATGAGGAGGATCAGTTGTGGGCTGCAAAGACACAGCTACTTTATGGTATCACTAATGCATTGCCTTACCCTTGATGTCCCACGGGACATCCCATGGTGTTGCAGGACAGTTGCTTTGGTCCCGCTCACACACAGCCTTGACTTTGTCATGCCAGTCCCTGCTGAATCAGCGCGTGGTACTTGTTCTCAGGACCGCTCGGGCCAAGGGCATCTCATGCCTCTATGCAAAAGATGGTGCTTTCAGGCTTTAGCTTAGAAATAACGCAACCCTTTCAAACTCACCTTTCCCCTCTCACGTATTCTTGACAGAAGTAGGATTTTAAATATTTCATAGCATTCTTCATTCTTCTTCCTTTTTGCCAGATGCCTTGAAAACATTGTCAGATTACGATCTGGGGGGGGATCAGGAAGGATCGATTTCCTTTCCTTCTTGATTGCATGGTGTAGGTTTGCAATGAGGGGTTTATCCTTTTTTTTTTTTTTAAGTCTTACAGAACAGATGCCTTCAGTTTATGCAGAGAAAGATTGTCTATGATTAGAGCTAATCCAGGATGGCAGGATTGGACCCCCACAGTGAAAGCTAGAGAAGTGATTGCAAAAGTATTCTGTTTCTCCTTTATTAATTGCACAGGAAGTTTCCACCGAAGGCTCATGTAGCCCAACTGGCCTATGTAATAAGTAGCAGGGCCTGTAATTACAGTCTGTCTTCTGATCCTATCTGTGCTCTGACTTTCTAGGCACTGCAGTTCTATTTACATCTGGGTCTTTGTCACCTTTTAAATTTTTGATTGGTCACTAAGGTAAGGAGAGCACAAGCTGTGAGCCCTGTGGAGGTGCAGCAAGTATAAATGAGGGAATCCTCCTCCTTCTCGGGTATCCATCTGATTTGGGACATGGAACAGAACAAGAGGAGTAGGGGGATTTTGCCAGCCGTGCAGCAGAGGAAGCAGGCTCTGTGCCAGCTGGGTATCTTTCAAGATCTCAGAGTCTTTGTAGGACTGGAAATTTGAACCTTTTACAGGTCTTAACTAGTGTACTCTCCTGTGAGGGAGAGTATTAGCAGCATTTCTTTGCTCAAAGGAGTTTCTACAGGATTTGACCTTTTTTCTCAGTAAGATTCAAGGTTTTATCATTGCAAAGAAATCCTTCCCCATATGGCATGAGAAGGGAGATAGCTTTTGGCATCATACAGAGAAGCTGGGTTAGAAACCCTGGTATCAATGTGTAAACCAAGAGTAACTTGAGTGGAAGGGGGAAGGCAGTGATTTACATGTGGTTCAGTACCAAGTTCACCAGCTCTGGGCACCAGTGAGCACAGCCTCAAGCAGTTGAGCTCTCTGGGGTGTCAATCCTGAGATCTGGAAGTAAGGAGTAAATGGTCTCCTCGTGGAAGTGGAAGTGGTTGGTGCTGGTCATTTTGGCAGTAATCTCTTGCCTTTTTGGAAACAGGCACTAAAGTTAGGGTAAAGCTACAGAAATGGTGTTCCCCAGTCTTTTTCTTCAAGGCAGACTCCCAGTGCTAGGTTTGATTAAGAGGAATGAAAGCCATTGGGCAAATACTGTACTCTATGCAAAAAAAATAACATTAACAATCCACTATGGATACTTTTAGCGTCCATTAAAGTGTTATGCAAATTGTCCCTTTTCTGCAGCTTGCACTGTTATTTCATTATTTTTAGCCTGACTTCTGTTTAAAAAAACCTCCTCAATTATTTTTTAATTTTTTGTAACTCTGCTTCTAAGAAAGTTGATGCTTTAAAGGAAAAAAAAAAAAACTTAGTTTCAAACATGGATTTTTCAGGCTTCAAAATTAATAATTTCTACACCTGACCCAGTTCCTGCAGCTGCCAAAAAAGAAAAGAGAAAGCTATTTAAATTTCTCATAGAACCATTTATCTCTTAAAATATGCCAAGGCAATTTGAGGTGGGGGTGGAGACTTAGCTATTTATCTCAGCAGCTTGATTTTTCTCTTTATGTTTCTAACTGTCAGGGGGAAAAAACCGGTAGGAAGCTATTCTTGGGCTATTATTGATGTATTGTGTTGCCATTATGCAGGATGTCTGCTTTGCTATATACGGAAGGACATTAATAATAGCCATCTCCCCTGCCCCCACCCTCGGTTCCTCCTTGGGAAGATATGGTTTAACTGGAGCATCTGCTGTGTTCAAATTGCTGCTCCTTCCTCCCCTTCCCCCAGTTCATTCCCAAACTAGTTTAGGAACCAGGACCAAGGGAATAAGGAGACAGATTATATTCTCCATTTTTCTGCCTACTTCTGTGGTTGCTCCAGGCAAGTAATTTTCATGCCATGTACCTGTCTATCCTCTTCCTTCCCATGTATTGCCCCGCTTTCATTTTAAGTTCATCAGTGCAAAGGAGAAATGCTTTCTTGCTGTCTTTTTCTCACAAGGGCTGGCTGAGAGAACAGGCTCAGCAACAGACCTCTGATTTGTTATTACCCAGCATTTCAAATCCAGAAACATCAGTTTCATTGTTTCTCATTAGTAGGAAAATGTATTCCTGTTCCCATCCCTCCTGCCCTAGGTTTAAAACATTGTTATGAGACTTTGAAGGGTCCTTCTGCTTGTTTAAAGACTTGGATGCTTGTTTTATTTTTGGAAGCAGAGTGTATGGTGAACAGGAATAGTTTGATGTTTAAAAAATAGCTCCAGTTCAGCATTCCCCTAGAGTGCGGGAAGTCCTGTCTCCGCAGGTCTGTGCCAGCAGCGTGACAGCCTGGAGAGCAAAGCCAACTTGAATAGGAAAAAGGACTGGCCTGCCCCATTTCATCTGTGAGAAGAGAGAGGTGAAAATAATAGATGTGGCAAAACATAAAGGGCAGAATTGCTCTGATACGTTTTTAATGGCTGTTCCTACATCTCCTGCTAATTCTGTTCCATAGAAGCTTTGCTTATTCAGCGTTTTTGGTAATCAGGACCATGTGCTTTTCAGTGGTATCATTATTTTTACTTGTCATTTGTTGAGTCTTAGTCTTGCCTTGGTCCCCCTTGGTTTGGGCACTGAATGAAAAGTTAGAAGCTCTGTCTAGGAAAGCTTACCTAGAATTTAAAACCAGAAAATGTGATCAGAATATTTTCCAGTTCTGATATAGAGGAGTTTTCAAAATTGGAATCTTACATGGGAAGAATGCCTTCAGTGGGGGAAGTGCTTAGATTTCAAAATGATAGGGAGATGACCATTCAGTGTAGTTTTGTGTTGCTTTTACATTCTTCCTTGGTGGGGCCAAGGAGAAAAATTACACGCTCTGAAGTGTTCCCTAAACTAGAGCCAGAGTCTAGCATCTCCTCTGCAGCACTTGCTCCAGCTCCAGCTTTCCACACTGCTGCAGCATGGGAGTGAGGAAAGCCTGGTAACAGAGCAAGGTCCACCTCATCCTCTCCATGGCCAGCCCTGCTCCCCATGGTGAGTCTGCATCAGCCTAGGCCTTGATCCTGCCTTCCTAGTGCAAGTATTTTGCCAGATTCAGCTATTTTCTCTCTGCCATTAACTATGGGACTGTGTGCAATGATGAGGATTTGCAGAGAAGGAGGAGAAGATCCTGTTCCAATTAGGCTGCCTTTGTGCTAACGTTTCATTCAGTGCTGTATGAGATAAGAGCAGTTTGCACTGAAATGCACAGCCGGAGGTTGTAGTTTGCGTTTCAACTGTGTTGAGATGGTGCCCATTGAAAATACAGAACTGGGGCACTTTTTTTGCATCTGCCAGTGCTTTACTGACAGCTCTGTGTGGGCTGGAAAGCCATTTAAGTTTGGCAAATGGACATTTTGTGCCTTGTCTCCAGAGTGTGATCTAGTTCTTTGCTTTGTCCATCTAAAAAGTAGTATTTCTAATGTGCCTAATGCCTAAGTAGCTAAGCATCTGAGCAGAACAAGCAGCAAGGTGATGAGCAGGCTACTGACAGAGCTGCCTTTACAAAAAATGTATTTCAGTTGCTTCAGCGTGTGCCTTTTCAGAGACCTGCCGTGCTCCTTTATTTTTTTTCCCTCAACAGCCCTAGTGCTGGATGGAAACCATCCCTAGCAGGGATGGAAACCAGGAGGATGATGGGGAAGAGAAACAAGAGGTTAATGTTGAGCATCTGTTCTGCATTGGGATAAACAAAGCAATGGTCTATCCCATCAGCATGGCTTGTCCTCTTGCTTAACACACCCTGTTGTCTCATAAGCAACTGTTCTGTGGCAGAGGTACTTAGGTATATCTCCTCAAATATCTCTGTCTTATCAGAACTCCAGAGTCATTCATATCTGCAGAATTTATTCACTTAATATTGTCTCTTATAAGCTCTCCATCATTCCTTTTTTAAATAATATTAAAAGAGAAAATTTCAAGGTGAACCAAAGACTGGGTGTTTGATTGGTGCTACTGTATTAAAAAGGCTGATGTGCTCTCACTTTCAATCCTCAAAATCATCTTTTAGCAAACTCTTCCTCACTGTGATCAGAGAGGAAATGCAAGATGTATTGAAAATGCAGAAAAGGGAAAGATTTGATGTTTTGATGCTCCATACTGCACCCATGTGACCTCCTCTGCTGTCCCTCTGGACAATGAGAACTGAGTATTGGTAGAGGTATGGGCAGAGTGAAGTAATGCTTGGACTTTCTCTCATGGTCTTGCTAGAAAGGATCTCCCTTGGTGAGACTTCAACTTCCTTAAGGGTCCTGTACTTTCCCATGCTACAGCTTATGTTTTGGACCATCAGAGAGACTGGAGGGCAGCTTCCAGCGCCTTCCCTCCAGTGAGTCAAATGAGAGACCTGGAGTACTAATTCTGTACTTTTAGTCGTGACACTTTCCAGCCCAGAACAAACAGCAGAGGTTCTTCATGTGTCAGAGCCCAATCTCTCACACTGGCTTTATCTGTGGGCTGATTCAAGGGGGTCTGAACCACACCTGGGTCATTCTGGAGGGCCCCATGGAGAAACCCTCAAAGGCTGGGAGATTGACTTGGTTCTTTCAGACTGCAAGGAGGAAGTGCCCCCAGGAACATATTTGTCCTACATAGCTGCTATGCTTTGGCCTATCCCTGCCAGTTGCAAACCTGTCTGCTCGAGGGTTCACCAGCAGTGATCTTTATTGGATGTGCCGTAATTCGCAGTGCGTGGGTAGGCCAGGTTTGAATGGTGTTTCAGCTTTATGGTAGTTGTTAGTTCAGGCCTTGAGATGGAGAAGGTTTTGCGTTGTTGCCTTTGTTGCAGTTGAGAGGGGAGCGTGACTGGCCACGCTTCTCCTTGTCCTGCATCAGCAGACAGGGGCTCTCAGTGGTATGGGAAGCATCTTCCTTTTAAATGTGAATCACTAGCCTAGGTATCTGGGCAAGGAGGGGGCACAAGGAAGCGTTCCCTATATGAGGAACGCCTGCTGCTGCACACTCTATGCCCTCAGATCCTGATGAAGTAACATTACTTGAGCTTTTAGGACTGGTCTCCTGTGTGTCAGAGCTTGGGGGTACCAGAGCTTTACTCTTTGCTGAGCAAAAGCACTACCCAAGTCTGTGAGGGACCTAATCCTGCTGCCATTGGAATTTTCCCAAAACCTGTGAGTTGCTGAGTGTACCTCCTGTGAGCTGCTGAGTAGTCTCCCTTGTCATTGAACCCATCAGGCCACTTGTCTCCCTCACTGACTTCTTCTGTAGGGCTTTGAGGGCACTCAGGAAATGCAACCAGCACCTTACAGGATTGATCTGCTAGGCAATAAATGAAGTTTTTTCTCTGGTAACTTGTGTGCATGAATTAAAAATCATTTATTCCAATTTGTTCTGAGGACAGATGCAGCGTATACACATTTTCTATATTTATAAATATATATAGATATATATATTTTGTTCTCGGCTAGTTACCTCTTCTAAACTGCAATTTTCAGAGCAACCGGCATATATTTTTTATTCAACACTTAAAATGACTTTTTACAGTAAGAGAATGAAAGCTGTTTTAAGCATGTGTTTTCTGTATTTTTATTATGCATTATCCAATTATATTGAGATGTATTTTCCTCTTGCTCTGCTCTTTCAGTTGTTATTCTTTTTATCAGTTATGCTTTTCAAATGTTTTGTAAGGGAAAATAAATATGCAAAATCGCCAGATGCCTTTTTTCTTTGCAGAAGAAGTATCACAAATGCTTTTTTATTACATTTTACCAATCCAATAAACTCCTTATAAATTTCATTTTTGTTTGCTAGCATGTGAAATTATTTTTTCAAGTCGAATGGTATTTACTTGCTCCCAACCTCCACCTGCAATTATACTTCATATCCTCCACCTCTCTCTCTCTCTCCCTTTTACGTTCAAAATTTCATTGTGTAGCTCCTCAACATAGTCAGTTCAAGAGCCTGTTTCACTGTTGAGTGAAGTAAGGATGCCAGAAATGTGTCCCAAAAGAGGCCACCCCCTGGTGTACTGGCCATCTTTTGATGAAATTTGCACTGTTACTAAAAGCGTGTGCCTTTGCAGCGAAGAACACTTCATTCCTAAATCATGCAGTAATCTGATTATATGGGAAGTTGCCCCCAACTGTTCTCAAATTTGAGTAGTGATTGGTTGACAGCAGAGCCAAGCACCTTGCTTTGCAGCTGAATGGAGGAACATTGTTCAAACTGTTATGGGAAGAGTAGAAGAAGTCTGGTTAGCAAAGCCTGTCTCTTCTAGAAAGTTGTTTCTAGGCTGTCACTGTGGTAAATAATCAGGATTTTTCCCGGTCCAGTCCAATCTGCTTCAAAAATATCACTGATCAGCACACAGCCTGACCTTCACCACTCCAGTCAGAGAACCTGACACAGCACCAAACCATCACCAAATGTTTTCCCTGACCGAAATGCTTCAAGTGATGGGGAATCCAGTGTATTCCGGTAAGCTTTTCCAAAAATACATGCTAAATATCTGCACTCTGCTTATAACCTCTGTTTTTCTACCCTTTCTATCCTTGGACCATTTTATAAAAGCCCTGCTCTCTGAGAAATCTCCTGCTGCACAGATTGTGTTCAAGGTAGGATTCATATCGAACTCTACAAGCCTGGAAGACAGCTTTGTTGTCCAAGGTGGCCCTCCAGTCAGTGGAGAAGGTCTGTCATCTTTTCTTCAGGTGAGCATCTGAGACAGGTTTGGTTTGTGTCTTTAAGGGTTAAATGAGATGAGTACTGTCCTCCCTTATCAGCAAAAGTGATTACCCTTAAACAGTCTTTCAGAGTAGTAGAAATTATCACAAGGCAAACAATACAGGTAAACCCATTCCCCGTTTGTCACTCCCAAGACAATTTTATCTAGTATGATCTTGAAAGCACCTGCGGATAGAGATCCCACAACTTCCCTTGGCGGTCCATTCCACAGCAGTGCTGTCTTGACCTTTGGACAGTCTTTCCTACTGTCCAAACTAAATATTCTTGGCTGCAAATTAAATCTCATCCTTACTTTCCCACCACCAGGGAACATGAAGGACTTCTTTAGTAGGTTATGTATTGTCAGGGGATGCTTTGTTAGCCATGGAAGGAGGCACAGGCAGCAGTTTCACTCCCAGTTCCTCCTCCCTTTTCCCCAGGGACTTTAGGAAGGGCCTGTGTTCTCCCTCAGGAAAGGACAAGCTCTGCAGCTTGTTCCTACAGGACACAGGAGTCTGACAGGCTTTGTCTTGGCAGTAAAAGGGAGTGTGATGGTGTGGACTTTCCAGTCTATTCAAACTGCTATATAGTTTTTCAAACTCGATATTATTACTTCCTTTATAGCACAAGGTACTTTTTCCTAAACTTGTTACGATGGAAAAGTTCCAGGGATACGTTGTCCACATGCAAATCAAAATGCATTAGCAGGCCGAGGGCCAGAGGCGAGGGCCAAGGGTGGGGGAACTATTAATTCGATCGTTTGGTGCAGCTTTTCTTGCAGTCAAAGACTACGAGAATCCTTTGAAGACAATGAAAGCTTTGGGAGTGAAGTGTACCTAAAACCCAGATGCCAAGGGGAGCCGTGTCAGGGCTGAGTGTGGAATGGAGGTAGTGTAGACTTTGTCAGCCCCAGAGGTTGCTCTGTTGGTGACATCCCTGGTCAAATGAAGAAGCAGCTGTACAGCTGCATTTTCCTGGTGCAATGGCTGTCTCCAGCTGTGGCTACTGTAGATTTAACCACCTGGCCTTGAAAAAAGGTGAGTCTAGGGTGTTTATCTTGAAGATATCTGTGCTAACTTGCTGTATGACTACTACTGTGTCACAAGTGGAGTTTTATTACTGAGCAAGGATGACTTGCTTTCTAATCAATTTTGAGAAGATTTCAGGGTCTTCCTCAGAGGTTTTCAAAGCTGGAAAGAAACCTGGAAGGCTGAAGAATCTGTCCCCAGTGCTGGTCTTAGCAGGCAGTATTGGTGTTCTGGGCAGGGTTTGGAATAATAGTTTGGAAGAGAAGAGCCCAGTGCGGGTGAGCTACAGGGCTCCCTCTGTAACAGATGGACACTTCCAAAGGGCCATTCCTTCAACACCTCCGACAGCTTCTTCATGGCAGGGTGAACTGTTTTCTGGAGGTGTCTCTCTTGTGCCGTTAACTGTCAGGGAGCTCTGAAAGATCAGACCAGACACCTTCAGACAACTGATATTGGAGAAGATATATGAACACTGAGTTGGCCCTTCTGCTGCTGTATTCCCCACAAAATGGCGAGCAGCTGCATAACACGGCACCACCGCTGCTGCGAAAACAAGCAGGGAAAGAGGAGAAGAGGAGTTTGGATGGGGCTGTCAGTGTTGCCTGTCACAACCTGCCAGGGTCATGCAAGACAAAGTGCCAATCTGGTGACACAAAGGAGCTCCCTTCTCCCAGGAGTTCTCGTGAGGAAGACTGGGAGCTCTCTGCCTCTGGTCTGCCAGACCAGGCAGTCCTGGTAACTGTGAGTCAAAGGGCATGAAGACTACACTCCTTTTTCTGCTGAGACTTTTTGGGGACAATGTTTTATTGATACTGAATCCACTTAAGATACACAAGGTCAGCCCTGGAGTGGAGCAGAGACATAGCAACTGCTTTCCAAGTGCTAAACCACCTCTAGTGTGGTGTCACCAGGACATACACATGACACTGCTTTCCACAAGGTAAGGAAAAATAAATAAGCCCAAATCACTGCACAGCAGAACAGTCTGCTTTTTTATCTTGCAATATTGTTGGTGTTGGACTGAATCTGCTGTCTTAACGTATAAATATAAAGACGCTGCTAAATCATCACTATTTCAGCAACTAATTAAGGGGTAATGCTCATGGTGCAGCCGTATATGAGGCAATAAACGGCTTTGGTGGCTGATTAAACACTGGCACTGAGGCATTTAATTACAGCGAAAGCCAATTACCATGTGCATATTCTGACACCACGGACATTACTCCTGTTCTGTGCCAGAACAAGGAAAGGCAATAAACCCAGCTATATAGACATATAGTACAGGACTCTGTAGCTGTGCCAAAACTGGCACCCTCCCTCTTCATTGGCTCTGAGATGGGGGCTCAGTCTCGTTATAGATGGCTCAAAACAAAGTCCCAGAGCAAAAATTCTTTTTAATTTACAGGACTCATTTGAGATCTAGAAACAGAGCCAAATATTGCACATCCCCTGCTGCACTAAGGTGCATTTGACCATTTGTAGAAGATAATATTCCCACACTCAAGTAACAGGTGCATTTAAAACCTCACCTGAGTATATTTAGCATCAATGGGCAAGTCAGTGGCACTGATGGAAGAGGTTATGTGCAGCCTTTTTTCCCTTCAGTTATTGCATTGCAGAAAGCATAATCAGTTGCAAAACACCACATGCCATTCTTCAGCTAATTAATTGATTTAAAAGCTGGAGTCTGATTTTCACAGGCTTTCAGCTCTTGCACCATCCATTTGACTTAACCAGCTCAGCACCTCTTCAAATTAAGCCCTCTCTGTCTTTAACCAGAAGTGAATTCTTCCTTTTAAAGGAGTTTCCTAGAGAAATTCTCTCTTAGAAAATCCTTGGCACGAAACCTTAGCCAGCCTTGGCATGCAAACCTGCCTCACGCTGGCATTAACAAGCCTCTTATTTAAATGTTGATGAGCTCTTTGCTGCCAGTTAGCAACGGGAAATGCAGTCTGTGTGTTAAACGAGAGCTGGGAATGACTTCCAAATACCAAAATGTTTGTTAAACTCGCGGCCCACCTCTTCCCTCCTTGGGAGTGGGAAGCTTCTCAGCAAATTGGCCCCATTTTGCACAGAAACTGCCAGGCAGGAGCAGACCACGGATCCCTCTCATTCTGTGGCCCATGTGGGAGTGCTGTCAGGAGCACAGCTTCCCAGGATGCCCCACGTACCCCTGATGTGGCCATCTGCCCCAGAGGACCCTTCCCTGACCCCGTTAATTGGACATGGTGTCACATTTTGGAGACAGGCTCCCACTGCCATAGTGTGCATTTGGAGTTACTTGTGCACCTTTAACCTCAATTGATATATGGGGGGGTCCAGTGGCTGTCACCTGGTGCTGAGGGCTGATGAATTGCACCCCAAAGCCTCTCTGGACCCATTTCATTCTTTGCAGTGCTTTATAGAAATGCATGCCACAAGCTGATTGTAGTATCAATTGATATTTTGCTTTGGCTAGACAGAACCCCCCTAAAGTTTAGCCTGAGACTCTGAGAGCAGCTTCTATTTTCTTCCCATCACATGGAGACCAAATGCCTTGTTGCCTCTAAATGAGGAATATATTATATGCTGGGGGCTTCTGGGACTCTTCCTTCTCATGGTGAATCAAAGGATGAGGTTCAAGCACTAAATGCCAGGCAAGGGAGTCTCCCTGTATCCTTGTGTTACCTTTGCTGCCTTCTGAAATCAACATGTTCCCCAGCCAGGGAATGTGTAAATTCTTTTGGCTACCACTCACTTTTGGATGAATCCCAACTGCATATATATACAATGGTCGGTTTCCTCAGTGTTTGAATGAACCAGAAGGGCTTTGTCTGCTATAGATGGGCACTTTCAATCCCATTTATCGTACATTATATCAGTCTGAAATAGCATCTGCGAGGTCCTTAAACTGAACAACTATCAGATTTACAGCCACCGCAGAGGAGTTTGCAGGCTGGCTCCAGAGAGCTATGAGCAGTAACCATACTCTCCTGAAATATTTGCTTTCTCTGCAAAGTTGACCTGAGGAAGAATGTGTTGTTCATTTGAAGATCTCAGTTTGTTCATTTATTCAGAGAATGTCTTCACTTCAGAATGTAAAGAGATTAGCTTCAGAGCTGAGAGCCAAAGACATGCTTCTTGTTATTGCAGAGCTAGTGACAGCTTCATAGACAGGGAGCTTCCCATGGTGCATTCCACACATCTGCAAGGTTAAACATGAGGGATTTGAGTTGTTCAACATCATGGGATAAGCAAGGCAGTTCAGCTAAGTACAGTCTTCCTCTCAAACCTCTGCCCAGAGTATGCCAGGGACCTTATCTGAAATTCAGCAAAGAGAACAGGAAATGCGTGCACTGACAGGTTCTCAGTGTTTAGTTCTCTGCTGCCTTGAAAAGCACTTGCATCTTGGCTTGTTGTCCTGGGGAAGTACAGGCTGAGACTAGGGAGGTTTTTCTTGATGCTGTGTAGACATGGCCAGTGACAGCCCATGCCTCAGACGCTCCCTGTCTAAGTAGGCAGGACACATGAAGAGTGGGCAGCACTGCCAACTCGAGCTGCCAGAGCCCTGTGTTTATGTGAAATTCTTGGCTTTCATTTAAAATAATAATAATAATAATTTAAAAAAATCTGACCCACTCAGTTGGAAATATGATCCCTAAAGAGTCAGAAACCACAAGGCCACTCAAAAAGGCACATAATTCATATGTATATGCTTATACCTCTTGATTCTTAAGCCAAAATCATGGTGTTTGGAGGCCCAGCTCAAGACTTATGAGTTCCTAGAGGCTGACAGTACCAAGTGGGGAAAGGGCAAAATTAGCACATGGGAAAAAAAAAGAGTTGCCAAAGGTATGACAGCAGGTCGGTGGGAGAGCCAGGCCTCCTGCTTCCTCGCCCCATGTACCCTCCACATTGCCTGGCCTCTTTCCCCAGAGGACACTGAGAGTCCTTAAAGCAATCCTGACTATTTTAGTCTTCTGTTTCCATCTTCCTTTTGATGGTCTTATTTTCAGACACAGATCTTGCAGCATCCTGCTGCTCCCCATAGGATGTTGTTCCATCTCTGGGGCTCATGGCCATGGTACTGTGTGCTGATGACAGCTGTGGGAGTTTGCAGTAGCTTAACATTTGCATACCATGAATATGCAGTTCTGATCATGGCCCAGTTCTCCATGAAGCCAGCCTATGCATGTTTGCCAGGGACAGCAGCATCCTGCATGTGCCTAGATCCCGGAAGACAGCAGTTTCTAGAGTCTTGGGTGGCATCTTTGTGTATGCTTGGCTGTTTATAATCACAAACACCTGGATAGCCAGCTTTCTCTTCAGTATCCTGGGAAATTTGGGTTTGCTTTTAATCACAGCAAAAATCAGGGTCTTCCTGGTTAAGCAGCAATCATCCCTACCTGAGCCTTTTCCAGGATCCAATTTCTGCCTCTGAGCAGAGCACAGAAACCTCCCAGCACACAGCACAGCGCTGGCCAAGGGCACAGTGGCTCCTCTCCCTGTCACACTGACTTCTAATTTCTGTTTACACCAGCACAATGTCAAACATCACAGCAGCAGCTCTGGCGGAAGGTGAGTCTGTTAGAACGGAGGTGTCGCTTCCTCTGCTGAGGCCTCTCTAATAACGCCAAGATGCTTTTCTAACTAATTAATTACAAGGCTTTGGCTGAGTTGCTTTAATGATTCCCATCTTCCTGCTGCTGCTCTGCAATCAGCACTACTTGCAGTGCTGTTCAGAGCAACACTGATGCCATCAGAGCAGACGGATGAGCGATATGGGGCAGGGGGGATAATTTTTGTAAGCCAGACATACCATGAGATGCTTGACTTTCTGCTCTCTGATGGACTTTCCTAGAGAAGAGGATAAGGATACAGTAGGCAGGTAGCTCAAGCAGGCCTTTAGCCCTGAGCAAGATTGCTGTCTCAAGGGAGAAGCTTATGCAGAATGTAAATAGGTCTCACCTTCTCATTAAAAAGCCATAAGGTCCTCAGGGTCCAGTTTACATGCTCATCCAATTCACTTGGTAGATCAGAAAAAATTGAAGCTACAGTTTGGAAGCTTTGCTACTGGACCTTGAATATTGAGACTGGCTCTAGATGGAAGGGTCTGATCAGAGTCAGTTCTCCAACCCACCTGTTAGTTATGCTCTGTTAGCACAGGTCCATAGTAAATGGCCTCCCATGCTTGTACAAAGCAAAAATGTGGGTCCCGATACTTACAGACTCAGTAGACAAAGGGTACAGGATGACTTCACCAGGCTACACTAGACTATACTGTATTATAGCATGACTGTGTGCAGGGGTGATCCCCACTGGTGTTGCTACTTACTGCCTACTTCATTAATCAGCTTTTCAAGTTGCATTAGAAGCCCCCTGCCCCAGGCTTGCCTTGTGCCTTACTGCAATGGTGACAACGATTACTCACCTCAAAAAAATGATAACCAGAGTAGAAAATGAAAGGCAGCAAAAGAAGGCAGCTGGGAGAGCAGCAACTCAGCACAAAGACATCAGCCTCAGGGAACAGCTCCTGAGTGGCTGTGGGTCACTGTGGAGCAAGATGTCAGAAAGAATTTGAAGGCAGATAACTGGTGTCCTGCAAGGCCCATTCCAGGAGTATGTACACAGAAATATTATGGTATTTTTCTGAGATACATGGGATGGACTAGGTACATTAAAAGAAATTTCAAGGGTTTTTTTCCATATAATTATTTTTTATTATTTTTCAGTACTTCTAAATGTCTGTATGGGTATTCCTATTTCAGTTCCCCTGTCATGAGCCAAACAGAGGTGATGAGATGAAGTTTTTTGAGTTCTATAATTAACAGCTGGTCCCCTGAGCAGCAGAAATGATCAAGCCTGCTTTCCTTTGGAGCTGTGCCATATGTGGATTCTTTGCTAAGAAGGAGTGAATTCTTTCTCCAGTCTTTTGTTTACAAAAGGCCTTATTGAGGGAATTCTCTCTGACAAAAAGCTTGCTGGAATCTAGTATCTTTAAGATTTTTCCACTCCCTTCTTTCCCTTCCAATTTGAGGGAATGAAGTCGGTGAGAGAATCCTGAAGTTACCAGAGGGTGGGAGAGATGAATGGTAGGGAGAAGCTGGCAAACAGATGAAAGCAAATAATGCCATAATGTATAATAAGAAACCTTTTGGAAGGAGGTGTGTGTATATCTGAAAGGAGATAAATTAAGGTTATAGACCCATTCTTCATGATTCCTTCCTGGGGCACCTATAACACCAAATAAATGATGCACTGGTCTCCAAGAACACCAGCTCAGCAGCTGAACCTGCTGTGCATGGTACAGCTCTTCCGAATATATTCCTGCAGCCAAACATCCAAAGAGTCACTGCATCACTACAGCCTCTATCCCAAGCAGAAGTTCAAACACAAAAGTGCTGTGACCTTTCTCTCAGTGTAATTGAAAAATATTAGCAGAGCCTTTGTACCGTCTTGAAGCTTTTGTGCTGAATTTGCATCTAATAAGAACGGGCCTTTTAAGGAGCAAATAAATAAATAAATGGAGGAAACCTTCTCTTTGAGCTAATTTTAGGCACATCCATGCTGACAGCTGCTCTTCCCTGATATATCTCAGCCACATCCTGGAGGGGCCAGGGGGCTAAGCTCCATTCATGCCACTGCAACTGAGAAAAAGCCTTTGCTTGTTTTGCTTTTAAGGGACTGATGATAGCTGGCTGTCCAGAGCATCCCTTCATCCTGGTTTTCATTATAATACAGGTGGGAGCAGGGACAAGGAGTCATGGCACTCGTATGGGTGTCCAAGCCATACACAAGGCTGTTGCTATTGCTGAACATGGGGTGTCAGGCTGGGGTCTGCACTCAGTGGCCTCTTCCCACATTGCTGACTGGGGAAGAAATCCTGGAGCACTAAGATGTGAGCCCTGGAGATATCCCAAACATCCAGTGAGTGAGTTTGGCACAGGGGATCACCTCTGGGGGAGAGGCCCTGACGGGCTGCAGATGTATGAGAGACAGCTACAGGAAGGGGAGCGAGGCAGGACCTGCTCCTGTGAGCCTCACGTTCAGCTCTCAGCAACTTGACAGATCTGGCCATACTTCTGCTGAGATAGAAAGTGCTAGGAAAGCTTCTTCCTCCTCTAAGTGTAAAGCGAGCCAAGATCTGCACCTTGCATTGCCTTAGTCCCTTGGCTAAACCTTGTGTCTCTCCTCACTCAATCTCCCAAAGCATACAAATGGATAAAACTGAGATAAGCATGGTCGGAAAAGTCCCAGCCCATGTCTGCTTAAAGAGTGAGAGACAACGTGGCATAAATACTGCTCTTTGATCTTCACCTGTAGCTTTTTTTTTTACCCTGCTCAAATTAGAAACTCAGGACTTGTCTAGCTTGGATGATTGTTTCATTTCCTCGTCGAAAAGGTGATTACCCCTTTAGTTCTTATAATTACCTAATCAGGAAAAATCAAATCAATCAATGTTAATTTCGACCCTAATAAATATTCTCTGCTATTCTATACATTTATGTATATCTCAAAACTCATCCTAATTTCAAGGAAAATATGATTTCAGAAGTCAGACCAACTTGCTCAGCATCGAGCTCAGCAGTGTGCCACACATCCTGTGAACACACAGCGAGGGGACAGCATGTGACAGAGGGAAGCTGAACAAACACACCTGGAAACTGGGATGGGAAAGACTGATGCATAGCAGGAGATCATTTAGTCCATACCCTACCACAAGGTAGGACCAGCTGGACCCAAGCTAGCACTGACAGATGTTTGCCTCCGCCTTGTTCCGGAAAGCATTCAAGGATATAGACCTCACAGACCCCCTAAGCAATCTTTTCAGTGCTTACCTGTGCTTATTAGTTGAAACATTTAGAGATAGGGCCAAAGTTAAGCCCTCCTTGATGCACTTTAAGCTTTTTGTTTCCTGCCCTGCCCACACCAGACTAATGAACTGTGCTCGACCTCAGTTGCTTCTTCCTGTGGACAGTGGATCTGAGGATGATGTTAAAAGGTGAGAAACTGAGCCTGGACTGGTTGCAGTTATTGCACAAATATTGCCTGATGGTTTATGTGAGTTGGTAAATTCAGGAGCCAGTTGAGACAGAAGCGAAGCCTTTGCTAGTCTCCAAAACAACAAAAAGTCTCAGCTTTTGGGATGACTTCCCTACTTGTGTAGAGGGTCCAGCTGGTGCTTGCCTGGCTCACTCTGCTCCACAAATAGGGCTGAAATATTTCTCTGTCTTTATATGTGTTGGTCTTGATGCTTGTTTACTGCCATGATTTCTACTTCAGGGCAGATCTGTGGGGAAAGGGTCAGTAGCATGAACTTAGCAGTCACCTACCCTGCTACTATTTACCCTGATAAGGGCCCAAATGCTTCGTCTGGCTCTGATAATAGCAGCAATACTTACGCTGTAATTGTACCAACTTAAATCTTCTCAGCATTGTACCAGACACTGAGATGCCTCTGGCAGACTTTTCCCCGTCTGCACATCTGTGCCCTCCCTGCTGACTGAAACAGCTCTGCTGGGCAGCAAAATGGCAGGTGCGTCGGGCCAGGTGGGTTTGTGCAGCATCAAGCACAGTGTGCTGTGATGTGGACTCCTCTCCATAGTGGGGCATCTGCTGTGGAAGGACATGAGCCAGACAAAGACGATCAGGCTGACTTTGCTGGAAAATTGAGACTCTGTGTATGCCCCCGCCCATCTCCTCTTGAGGAGGAGGTGCTCCTTCCTTCCTGCAACCTGTGCCCTCCTCCCAGCTGTCCTACATCGTGGTACTGCATCTGGACCTTCTCATCCTTTGGAGGAGGCTGACATGTGGCTTAGAAGTCAGGAGGGTTGCATGTTTGTGGTTAGCCAAGGCTTGTGTTTTAAAGGATGCTTTGGCCCCTGATGACTTTCTCTGTGGGGCTGGCCTCGAGGACAGATACTTAGCAGTGAAGTAACGCAGTGCCAGATTTTTAAATGCTGGCATTTACTGTGGTTTTTGAGGAAATTCCTCTCCAGATAAGCACGCATTTTATTTTTTCAGGACTTTCCTGAGCAACTCCTGGTACAGGTAAACCCAACTCATCTCTTTCTTAGGCTGCACGTGCTAAAAAATCCTCCTAAAGCCATGTCTGGCAAACGCAGTGAGCAATCGTGGCCTCCCGGCACCCAGCCCCTGCGTGGCAGATGGAGCTGAGCAAGAGGCAGTTCTGTGCTGTTTTGTGTCTTTCAAGGAAATAATTCCTGAAGAGGAGGGAGGGCTCTGCTCCAAGGAGATAAGCAATCCCATTGAGCCAGACCTCTGTGTTTCTTCTCTTCCCATTTTACAAGACGGCATCCTGAGGGATGGCACCAAGGGGTCTGCCGAGCCTGTGGGAGCAGCAAGGGAGCCCTGAGGTGCTGCCCAGGAGCCTGGTTCCATCCAACCACCTTTGAAGCCAGGAGCAGACCCTCTGCCTAGCACACAACCTGGCTGCACTGCAACGCCAGGGACTAACCCTTTCTCTGAGCCCCAAGAGCAGAGCCTGCCTGACTGCTACTGCCAGGACGTGGAGAGAGAGCAGGGCTTGGAGCAATGCTGGCGTGCCCATGGCATTGGCCTGACTGTGGGGTATCTCAGATCCTGTGGGCAGGCTCTGACACCTTGCATGTGCCAGCCCACTCCCCTGAGCTCTGCCCAGGCCTCCTGCTTTGCTTGGTGGAGTCCCACCTTCACCCACCACTCCTGACACTGTCAGTGCACATCTTGGTCAGAGAAGGCTCACAAGGCTCGTCTCCCAGCATGTCTCCTTGCAAGAGGGCTGTGCCACCAGGCTCAGCTGGAAGTGTGCTGGCAGGAGGAGAATAGAATCGCCTCACCATGTGCCCCAGAGAGGCCAGGCTGGACCAGGAGAGACAAGATTGGAGCAGGCAGATAAGGCAGGAGAAGGAATGGTCTGGGATTGGGACCATGGTGAGGCAGCATGCCTATGTCTGAGATGAGCTACTACTATATCAGTGTGGGGCTTAAGCAGAGGTGACCAAGACTGGGATAACTGTGAGGGATTTGCTGGGACCAAGTGGAGCTGACGCAGCTGTTGGAGGTGGGAGGGAAGGAAACCTCAGTCCTGGCAAGGGTTGGGGCTGAGAACTGGCATGACCGTATGCCAGAAACTGTGCCCTGAGTGGAGAAAGGCTTGTGGCACATCATCAGGGCAGTGGAAGCAGCCCAGGGCATGATGGAGCTGCAGGTCTGGCTAGTAGGTTCTCAAAGCAGTTGTGAACAGAAGGTTCCCAAAGGTCCAGAGCTGAATTAGCAGGAAATATTGCACTTGGATAGGATGGGAAAGCTGTAATAGAGATGCCAGCCTGGGAGAGGAGGGATTGCAAGATTTTCCCTCAGGTCAGGGCCCCAAGCTTCATTTTCAACACTGCCAATATGTGAGGGTCTCTGGTTCAATGAGCCACCTAGAAAACAACGTGTTTTTAATCAGAAACTTGGTACAAGATGCCTGGGAGGAGAGGTTTGCAAGGGCAAAGAGGGTCTAAGTGATTGTAATGGCCAAGGGATCTCATCAGAGCTGCAGGAGAAGCATGGCTCGGGAGAGGACACCAGACTGGTCACTGGGCAAAGGCTTGTGGGCATGTGTGGAGTGTATGATCAAGTTGGCCTCTAGCCATGGCAGACACATGCTAATAACAGGTTTGGTAGCTCAGCCACTCTGCAAGTTGAATGTTCAACTTAGCCAGGAGAGTCGTCTCTACAGTCTGACTTCCTCCCTTTACTGTGCAAGTGTCTGCATCTGAAGCAGCCAAGCTCACCAAGCACAGCGTGTCTAAGCACCATCTTCTGCCCTGGGTACAAAAAGATAAATTAAAGACCCTGCAGGAACTTCATCCTCTTCACTCCCTCCACTCCCCATTTTCCTGTCTAAGCCCCCATTCCTCTTGGGATACTGGACCCTTATTCAGGAAAGCAGCCCCAGTTCCCCAACAGTATTTGTCCTGGGCACAAGGGCATCAGAAGCAGGAGCTTGACTGTCAGCAGATCCAGGAAGCGCAGGCTTGCATTGTCCCTAGGGGGGAATTATTTGCTGATTGCATCTGTTTCCCAGAAGCATCACTCCAATTCATCCTGGGATTCACGTTTTTATCTAGCAAATAAGCACCTTGGGAGCTTCATTTCCATCTTAGTTGTTAAATTTAGAAGTGGTGCTTTCCCTTCTCTCACCCTCTCCTGCCCCCTCCCCAAGAGCTCCCGTATCTCCCCTCCAGCCCCCACCCTCACCTCCAGCTCTCCCTCTTTTGTCGCATTACATAGTAATCTGAGATGCATTGGCCGAGCTCCAGGGAACAGAATGTACTTGGCAGGGAGACGGGTCTTGATGTCTGCAAAATGTCGGGAAATGCAGCCAAGAGCTGCTAACTGGGTCATTAACCTCTAGAAGAAGAGCAAGTTGTGGAGCTGCGCTCTGTCTCCCTTCATCTCGCCAATAAAAATGTCCCAGCAATGAGTGAGGGAAGAAGAGGTTTACAGCTTTAAGTCCCAAGCAGTCAATGCAATCACCCCTCTCTGACCCCCCTTCTCCTTACCCTCTCCCCCAGCACAGTATTAAAGCTTATAAGTGGCCTTTTAAAAACCCAGCGGTCCCCAAACAGCTGTCCCTTGGTGCTTGTAAAGAGGCTACTGGAGCAAACCAGTCACTTCCAGCGACATGCTGCTCCTGCTGCTCGTGGTTAGAGGGGCTCAAAGGAAGGGCCTTTTCCTGGTCTGCAGCCCCCTGCAACCGTTGTGCAAGTTGGGACCAGGTGCTGCTATCACTCCACAGACTTACGTACCCCTCTCCTCTGTCCCCATAATAGCTGCATACAATACTTCTGGCCACCGCTTCTGCACAAGCTGCCTCCCTGTGTTGGAAGCACAGGTTGCAGGCAGAGCTGGCTGGTTCCCTTCCCTGGGGAAGGATGCAGTGCTGCGAAACAGCAGCCAAGAGGCCAAGGAGGGTCCTGAGCTCAAATGACACAGCCCATGTCGCTTTGTGAAACTTGGAATAAACCTGCTTGTCAATGGTAGTGAGGGCTCTGCAGCCTGGAAGGCAGTGGGTCCCCAGAAACCGGGGTCCTGGTCAGATGGTGCTCCATCTCCAAGAATCCCCATCTCCCACAACGCTGTGCATCTATCCAGTGAGCAGGTCACAGGATGGAGGTTGGTGTGGTGGATGGGAGAGATGAAGAAAGGTGCAACAGTGGCAGACTCCTTCCTCGGAGATGCTTTATTTCCATCCTCGTCCTCTGGAGGAGATCCATCCTTAGGAGGCTTGGCTGGGCTGGACCAAGGGGCTGGACCAAGTAGGGGGCTAAGGACCCCAATGCTCACTTCTGTGCCTGGTGCCTTCACGCTGGGACCTCCCATGAGGTTTTCCACCCGAACACGCACTCCATTTGCTCCTGACCCATTTTAAACGGACTTAAGCCACACAACACTTCTGGAACCGGGAAAAACAGGGAAAAGCGCTGCCTTCTGAAGCCCGGTCTCTCCAGGTGATCCCCGCCGGACAAGTCGCGAATGCGCCGCATCCCGGGATCGCGCTGGGTCCCGCGGCAGCGCAGCCCGGGCAATCCCGCTCCCCGAGTGCCCTCTGCCGGCGAGCCCGCGATGGTGCGGCCCGGGGGGCTCGGCGGGGGCAGTGCCCGGGGCGAGGGGGGCTGCCTTTGGAGGGGCTGCGGCTCTCCCGAGTTCACGCCGGGTCTGTGTGTCCCTGCGGAGGTATCGGTTCACTGAGGAGCCCACCTCCAGGAAATCTCCGGTACGTGGTTCAGTTTGGTTTGTTTTAACTTAGAAGTTCTTGTAAGGTCAGGGAATATTAATTCCTTCCGTAACATATGCGCAGATTAACACCTTCTCCCTTGCCCAGCAAGGATAACTTTGTCACCTGCCAAAAAAACTTTTAAATGAATGCAGCCTCCCTGTCTCCAACACAGAACATTCCCCTACCACCTCGCTGTCACAGGCAGTGGCAGTAAAGCCATGCTACAAATCAAGCCACTTCATTCCACCCTCCACCTTCCCACCCCATGCTCTAATTGCCAAAGCACAAGCTACCACAATTCCTCACGACTTCCCCAAATGCATCCTTGGGTTGCTGGGTGCCTTGAAGTCTGCAGAGCAAACGCTAAAAGGCAAGAAGTCCCTGCTAGGCTCTGTCTTTCCTGCACTCCCTCTGACATGTCCAGCACCTCTGCTGTAGGAATATGGGCCAGGCACTGCCAGTTGTTTCTAAGGTAGAGTGATCCCAGGTCTCTACTGATTGCCTGGGTAAGCAATCAGCATTTCTTCTAAACAGGTAAGTTTGGAAGAAACGTTATCTCTAAGGGAGGAGCTGAGTGAAGGCTCCTTTGAAGTCACTGACCCAAATGAAGAAGCAGGTAGTGACAACCAAGCCCCCATGCCTATGGCAGCAGCCACAGCCACACTGTCCTCCGTTCAGCAGCATTTCGCTTGGAGGAAATGAAAGCATCGGAAAAGGAAACCAGGCTGAAAAGGCTTAGATCCCCAGCGAGCGGGCTTTTGTTTTCTCATTGTGCTAGCCCAGCTGAGCCTGTGTTGGAGCAGAGCCCTCCTGCAGCTGGGCCCAAAAGCAGCAGCCAAAGAGAAACCCCAGCAACCATCTGTGTAAGAGGAGGAGGGATGTGCAGAGGCTGGAGCACTCATCCACGCTGGGGAGGAGAGGTGAAGGGCTAGTGGCACCCACAGCCCACATCTACAGCCTCAGCAGGGCATGGCAGCTGCCTGCCCCAGGGCAATGGGACAGTCTTGCCCATTCTGAGCAGAAATCACAGAGAAGGAGCCTATGGGGATAGATCAGAGGAAGCAAAGGTCTCGGAGAGCAGGACATCGACTTTCAGTTGGACCTGGACCACAGCAGCACTGACCAAGGATCCTGAGGGCCACAGCTGTGATTCTATCTCCCAAACCACATCATGGCTGCATGCCATGACCAGCCAGTCCAAAAACACCGTAGGCCGTGCTTGTGCTTCGTGGCATGCAGTGAGAGCCTGTTTCTAGACATCCCAAGGGGTGCTGGGACCAAAAGTGGCTTTTGAGAATCACCACATGTTGGTGATGCAAGTACTGAGTTCCACATGCAGAGCTGGTGGTAAATCTGACAACACCTCTGGCAAAATAGTTTCTCTAATGGCATGCCCAAAACAACTGGGCATGAGCAAGTATCCTGCAGAGCACAGCCCTGTCACTGAACTCTCTGGCTTGGTGTCAGCACAGGGAAAGTGCTGCCCTCTCTTTGAGTAAACAGGGGGTTAAACTCAGCTCTGCTTCCCCCTTTTTGCCCTGAGGGAATGGTCTGTGATTTAGCCTTGGTCCCACCTCCATCACAAGCTGAAGGGCTGTGAATTCCTTTCAGCCTCAACTGCTGCTCTCTCTGTGAGGAGAAGTAATTCAGACCTTGATCTTACCATGATTTGCCCTGAACAACCCAGTACATCTTGAAGGGAGGTTACTGCTCAGTGGATGAGAAATGAGTGCCGAATCTGGGGAAGCTGGGTGAGAAGGCAAGACCCAGTCCTTTCCCTCTCTGTGTCCCAGATAAACCTATAGCAAGCAATGCTTTCGAAGTGGCAAGAATTCCTTATGGCTTTTCGTGCCTCCTTGGGCAGAACACGCCTGCAGGGCCACAAGCAGCTCTGCGCAAGCTGAAGATTGGGGTGTCCTCAGCAGCCAGCAGAGGTGTCCAAGCTGCCCTCAGCTCAGCTGGCAAACCACAGGTGGCAGAAACTCTTTCTTCTCACTTGGGTGGAGCTGGAGAATGATACCTTGGGAAACTTGGAACCTTGTGCCTTCCAACAACCCTGCTCAGTCTTTCTTGGCCTACCTCTGAAGAACATGACATGGCTTAAATAAAGCAGCTAGAGACACAGATTTCAGAACGGCTTCTTCATTCCTAGATTGTACCCTCTGAATTTGTACCTTGAGGAGGCTGTGATGGAAGAACTAAGCCCAGTAACCCTGCCACTTAACACTACCACAGCTGCTAATGATGCAGAATGATGTTGCTCATGTCATTGAACTGTCTGGCTGAGGAAGGGTCGCTGAGGTTTCTGCTCAAGTTTTCCAGTAGCACAACACTTGGTGGCTTTTTAAAGCCCTTCTTCCTGGATTTGTGCTATTGCATGAATGTTTTTATTTATTTTTGGAGAAAGATCTTTTAGGCTGCATAATTACTGTGGAAAAAGACTTGATTCTTAAAGGCTCCCCAAAGTAAATAAATTAAAAGAACCAGCACTTGAAAATTTCTCTTGAAGCTAACGATAGGAGAGACTGATGACTAGGGGCCTCTGAACTCCTGGAGCCAAACAACCACTGCTTCTGCTTCCTGAAACCCCCTTTTCTTACAGGACTGTGTTTTTCTCTAGTTGATTAAGGATCTACAATGTTTTATTCATGCACAACCCGGGATTATCAGCAGTGTTTTACATTTCAAACCAGCTAGTGCCACCACTTTCCCAACTCCAAGAAGCTGCAATTCCTCAGTTGGAAACCATCCCTCTCCTAGAGAAGGTGTTAGTTATTAATTAGTTAGTTAGCTATTAATATTTGTTACTCTTATTTGTTAACCTCTGGGATGAACTATCAATGCTTGTCTCTGGTGCTGCCTTGGCTGGCTCACTTGCCTTTTTTTTTTATGTGCCCAAAACTCATAAGTGATCATCTTTGAATGAGTCAGTGCTGAACCCATTGTGGCAGTGAAGTGTCGGGTTTTATCCAAATAAGGGGCTGCACTTTGGCACTGGGTAAAGCATTTCTTAGACATATATGAATATGTAGACAGCAATATTCAGCCATACACAGCTAGCCAGGGTGTTTAGCTGGTGTATCTGCCTGCCCAGGGACCACTTGAAGCTTCAAGGCAACCACTTCCATTTCCAAACTGTTACCCCTCCTACAAGTGAGAAATTCCCTTTCTGTTGTTAATCACGAAGAGACTAAAACACACAATGATTCTTGATCACTAAAGAGAAGGAACGGGCCCACTGTATTTGTAAATAATAAAGGCCTAACTGCTGAATCTTACTGAAGACAAAAGTGGTTATGACAGCAAGTAATTCAGCCATCAGGAGGAAACACATGGAGAAAACCCCATGTCTCCTGCTGTATGGTTACTGCACAGCAAAGCAGGTCATATATTAAAATTGTGAGACTGTTTAAGCACTCTGTAATTAACTGCTGTCTATTTAACCAGACAGCTAAAGCAAATTAATTCAGCGTCAGTTACGAGACTTATTAAGTGTCTGTGGTTTTTTAACAATTTACTGGTCCATCATTAACTACCCCTAGATTATCTTGTCAAATTGATAATTAAATGCCTCAAAAATTCATTACAGACTCAATATATTAATAGGAATATAATTAAGTAATGTTTGCTCATGTGATCTGCAGTTTATTACCTGCATGCTGATTTATCTCCAAGGCATTTAATAAACCTTAGCTGTAGCCTATTCAGAATCAATATAGGCCCAGGAGTCAATAAACATCGTATTAGATCCAAACGAGCTGTTTAATTGGGAGAATGCACTGAAGTTGTCTTTTGCACCTCCAGTGAGTTTGATGAGGGGATTGTGACCTTCCAAACACCAGCTGAAGAACCTGCAGTTGATGATTTATGCCTGGGTCAGAATCCCTCCTTGAAGCACAGGTTTTTGGTCTAATTTTGTTGACTGTTTGGTTTGGGTTCTGTAGTCTGTTAGAAACTGCCTAAATTGGTCTTATTGTGCTAGTCAGTTGGTGCAGTGATGAATCAGAGGCTCTATTTTGTCTAAAAAGCCAGAGTTAACTCCTCTTGTCCTGTGTAAGGAAGATAGTCTAATGATTTCCCTAAATTTGTAACCCTTGGACTTTGCATGTCGTATGAATTTTTCAGAGTACTTGCAAATTGTCTCATTAACTAGTTTGATTAATAGGACACTTAAAATTTTTAAATTATGAGGGGAAAATAAATGCTTCTTTTGCTCTCAATAACTGTAAAGATGGAAGAAAACAACAAATCTGAGATTTGCTGTACTCTTTGAACACATCAGCTTGCTATTAAGGTACATTATCAGTGGTTACCATCCGTTAGGATTAGCCAGCCTGCAGATAGGCTATTGATCAAGATAAATCTGTGGAGAAGCAATGGCCACCCTTCCTCTGCAGCTGCGTGTGCCAAGGTATGTTTTGGTGTTGGTGACCTGATGGGAGGAGGTGGTTTGAGCTCATTTCCAGACCCTGGGATTTGCTGTGGTTATGGGAGCCGTGTCCAGCTGCAGAGCCTGTGTTCCTGATGGGTTTGCAGGCTGGGGCTCCATGTACGGTTGTGTAGCTTTCTTGGTAATTTTAAAGACTAGGGAATTCTCATTAGATGGATTTCAGTTTGTGCACATACGTGTATATGAAACGCGTGTTTAAAAACAAATAGTAGGCTGGCTGAATTTTTGCAATCACAGTGTCATAAACCCCATGAGGTAGACAGTTACATTTAAAGGAAATTTTAAAAGGTTAAAATTAAAATAATACAGCCGTAGCAGTACTCCCAGGGACTTGAACTTCCCTCTGCTTTTCAGTGATGTTAGCAATCAACTATGTTGTCATGAAGAAGACATTTCAGTGTTCTTTGGCCCAGATTAGATCACGTTAACTTTTTTACATGGCATGTCAACATTTTTGTTGTACTATTTTCCATTGTGCCATTATCACAAGCTTGGGGTGCGCAGTGGAGTGTGTGACTGTTATTGCTTTGCTGTCCTATTTTGAGCTATGGTACTTTTTCGCGGGGGGGGAGGCAGCAGGGAAGGAGCTGGTGATCTGTCTGATGGTTCCTTTTCCCCAGTGCCAAACTGATGTTAATCACAAACAACCCACAAAGGAGTGTGTGAATACAGATCCAAGATAGGCTTTGGCATGGAAATGGACTTGGAGCATATCTGAGGTTTAATTTTTTTCTCTAACTTTAGGCAAATACAGCTTTGTTTTTCACACTTAAATATATTTGGACTATTTTGTTTTCAAAACCTGGTATTCTACTGTTTGAATTATATGAAAAGCGGGCCAAATCCAAGCTGAGCATTCCTGGGGGAGAATTCCCAGCAAGCATGCTTGTGTGCGTGCAGCCTTCGGTGTCTGCCAGGCTCTTCCATAAAGTGATTATACCGCTTCAAAAACAACAGGGGAAAAAAAAAAAAAAGACAAAAAAACCAGGTTGAATTCTGCTCTGAAACACATGCAGTTCCAGGGAAGTCTGTTGGCTGTGGGAGTAGAGCTGCAGGCAAAACTTGAGCTGGTATCTTTTCCATGCATTCTGTATGTACATTTTCCAGGACCTTGCAGGTCCTGACCAGGAATGCAAAAATGTTGTAAAATTTACGCATACTTGTCTACTAAGAGCCTTTGCATGAGGAATTTGGTTAGGAAATATTTTTCTGCTTCATCCTTCTCTGAGCTTTACTGGAATTAAAGCTGAACCAAACTTTTCTGAAAACTCTGAAATGCTTCAGTAACTTCTGTTTGTTTTCCTCGTGTCTCTGTACTTGGCTTCTGGCAAGGACTGAAAGCAGCACTGAGTCACTCAGTAAAGAAGTCTGTTTTGACAGCATTCTCCTGGCCTAAGCAGGAAGTTCTGATAGTTTGAAGATGTTGAGAGTTCTGGATCTCCCATGGTTAAAGCCCGGATGTGCAAACCCTAAGGGCATCAGGAGGTACTTCAGCTTCTGGAGCTGCTCAAACCATGCAAAATTGAAGAACCTCGTCTATGACTGGAGTTATCTGAAAAGGTGGCTACAGCAGAAATCCTTAATCATATAGCAATTTTGAGAAAGAGTCAAATTCTTTGAAGTTTTATTTTCTGAGACTGTTTCTAAAAAAAAAAAAAAGAAGAAGAAAAGGGGTGTGGGGAGAAAAAGCTCCATCTAACTCACCAGATTTGCAGCCTGTGTGTTCTGAGTCATAGCTGCTGGCTGCACTGACAATGGCAAGGGTTTTTTAATTTGCTTTCTAACCTTGTTAATGCAGTCAGAGGGGGCACAGCAAACACATGGACAGAGACAGGATTGTGTAAGCATCAACAAGACAAATTGGCCCATTGCTTCTCCTTGTTGGGATTAATAGTAAGGAAGAGCCCAGCTTTAGTCTGAGGCTCTAGTAGGAGTTGCATGATGTAGAAATTGGGAATGAGAAGTAAGGAGGAGAGGAGGCCTGTAACCCATCAGTAAAGGAGAAATCCATTATGATGTGCAAACTGAAAGAGTTGTGTTCCCCTGTAAAGCATCGTGTTAGCATTGCTTTACATAAAAGAGGCACTGAAACAGACTTTTTCTAAAACTAAACTTTAGATTTGACAAATGGGTGTTTCCCAGTGGTGCTGGTGTTTGTGACCTTGCAAGGGATGTCACAGAGGAGGTCACCCCATGTGAATTCAGCTATCTTCTTTCATCTTCTGAGATGAAGAAGGAAAAAACATGCAATATATGTGAAAGGGGAAGAGTTAGGTCTCTTTTGATATCTGCTAGCAATATGCCTGCCATGAAAAAGTAAGTGCCTGTTAACACTTCCTACGTGGTGGGATGTGGCACACCACACTCCTTACCCCGAGCACAGAAGAGGAAATCACTGATAACTGATGGCTTGTTGTTGGGGCTACCTCCTTCTAGTTATCTAAACTGTTACAAAATGTATGAAAGTGAAGAAAGGCAACCCCATTTCACTTCAGTTGCATGCTAAATACTGCTCTGCTTTGTGTACATCAACCTTATCTGTTGCTGCTCTGCACTAGTGAGCTGCCTCTGAGTTCTTGCCCTGAAGTAGTTGTGTTTTAGTACTGAGTACAGCACTTTGTAACGTGAATGGCCACTTGCCCTATACTCCCACAGCCAAAAATCTCCAATAGAGTTTATTTTAAAGCAGTTCCTATCATTGTGTTCATAGAAGACTTTGGGTACCATCTGGGAGGAGTTGGTCTTTTTAAATTTTCTTTATTCCCCTTGGGATATGTATTTGAGGCTGAAAGATGTACTGAGGACTGTAAAAGCAGCTTGAAGTAAAGATGTAGGAGGGAAAGTACTCAAGATGTTTTTCTGCTTTTGCAATTGAAAGGAAACTCATGATATAGCAAATTTTAAATGGCACAAGAAATTCTGCTGTCTCCTTCAGCATGGCACTATTAGGCCAGCAACAGGGGGAGCAGCTGCTCAGCCATTGTATAATTGACATTACTGATAATGACCTTGGATTCATAATCAGGGTTTGTGAGGAAAACCCCCACCCTTGAAAAGGTCACAAACCTGTGTGAGTGAGCACATTGAGCACATTGGAATGCAATGAAGGCTGAAGACACCCTGCCTGTCCCAGGGCCTTGTGGGGGATGAGGTGTGGGCGCTTGCACTGGGAGAGTTTCCAGCTCTCTCTCGTGCTGATACTAAGCAGTTGACCAGAAGTGGTGATATTTTAGAAGAAGGCTGGAGAAGTTTAGATTAGAATACACTGCTGTAACAGAACTGGTGGGTTTTTTTTCCTGGGAATGAGTAAGTGGGTTCATGCCAGTAACACCAGCCTACTGCAAGGCAAACAGGGACCACTGCCTCCAGGTATAATCAGTGCTTAAAAACCCCATGCTGGCACATATTGCACATGGATAGCTCCTTTATTATCTGTATTTGAGAGCTCAGACTTGGATTGCCACCTGAAACTGGACACTGTGGTATTCTTTGCCCAATCACTGGGTCATTTGGTTATGACCCTATATCCTTTCATGAGGTTCTTTGGAGTCCTATGTAACCTGTATCCATTTTTCTTTCTAGTAAAAATGTATTTCAGGAAATTCCATAATTGCACATCTCTATATGGTGAGGTTTGTCACAAAAAGTCTGATGCGACATTGACTTCTTTTTCTTCCCTTTAACTTACAATCTTTAAGTTGGGCTCCTTCGCAGATTCAAAAAACACATTCCTCTGGATCACGCTGGTCAAATGGGGGAGAAAACCACAATGAGTTTTCTGCTGCAAGTTGCCCTTACAGAAAATGCCATGGTGCTCCTGTACAAAGAGAATTGACCATTCAGTTTGCATTGAAATTGTCTTGAGCTGCAAATAGCCACAAACCCACAGATGGATGTGGCAGTGCTTGGAGTCCACAGTACTTCCATGTCTGGATGTCTCTCAGATTGTGGACCCTCTGGCTGTTCAGGGAGGGGACTCTAGTTTCCTTTAATAAATAATGTTTGCCTGTGTTTGGGATACACCAATCACGTTTTGGCAACTCCTGAAACCTAAAGCATAAGAAAAGTAAAGCTAAATGAGCACAGTTTACTTACTGAGCAGTTTGTGTTGTTTTCCCCAGAGGGGGTTATGTGCCTTTTTTTACTGTGGGGTTGGAGGTCTGAACCTATTCCTTTCAGAGCTGCCTTGAAATTTCATTAAATAGCTGCTTTCATGAGGCTGGTTCTTAATCAAGTGGCCTCTGGTAGCTTGTGGAAGATGGATCCTGTCAAACTAAACTTGGGATTATTTGTGATGAAATTAAAAATAAGGTCAATAAAGATACTTGTGGTTTGAGACTCATAAAAAATATTTGTCTTGGTACTCATAACACTTAAACTAGAATGATTCAAAATCAATGTGACAGAGTAAAAGGATTAAACACTGGCTTGGAAGCACATCCCAAAATGTCATTGTAAACAGGAAATCAGAACTGAGGGGGAGTATTTCTTGTGGGGTCTCCAAGATGCTTTGCGGCCCCAAATAGTCAACTGTTTTAAGAGTGGCCAGCAGAAAACAGGGAGTCAGTGGTCAGCCTGGCACGTGGCACAAAACCTGGTTGAGGACACACAGCAACCTGGGCCACTCTGTGAGCTGGGCAGGCAGAAGGTCATGCTCTCCTGAGTCACCCAGCATCCAGATAGGAAAAGTCTGGCTGCAGCCACTTCCTTCTGCTGCAGCCATTTACACGTAGCTGCCAGTGCAGTCCAAGAGCACATGCTCATCTGGGGGAAGGAGGAGAAAGAGCAATAAAATATTTGAAATGTAGCTATCCCCTATGAGAAGCATGTTAATAAACTAGTAAACACTGTTGGGATGCCAGGGTTCCTCTCTGGCCTTCCGGTCTGTGTTAGAAGAAGAGTCACTGGTACAAGGATGGGCTTTACCAGTTTTGGGTGAGATTGCACTAGAGAACAAGTTGAAATGCAGAAGAGAAGTTCCTCATGGCATGTAAAGAATGAGGCTGTTGTGGGCAGGATGCCTTGGGGTCCCTGACCTCCTAGTCATTGGAGAAAAGGCCCTTCTTTGGTGTCAGTATGTGCCTGGATTCAGATGAAATGGGGTTTGCTCCAGTCAAACATCCAGTTATTTTCCCTGCAGCATTTTCCCTAGGCCTTTTGAGCTCAGGAAGGAGATTTCTGCTCCTAGAGTGCTGCTTTCGCCTGCTGCTGAGTTTTCCTGTTTACTCTCTCAGCACAGGGTGGACTGGTGGAGCTGAGACTGAGACTTGGACAGAGGAGCAGAAGCTAAATGTGGCATCTGAAAGAATAAACAACCAGGATTAAATACTGTACAGGCTGTGGGGCTGAATTAATGCTATTCCTTGTAGGACAGAAATTACAGTGGTATGCATTCCCAGACCTGGATGTACATGTAGCTGGAAGGAAAAAGCTATAGGGTAGCAGAACTTCCAGCTCTAGACACAATATAACAGGGCTTCCATTGCTCCCTGAGATACTCTTCCATCAAAATCATTAAATAGACAAACTCTACAATCATCCTTGTGGTCTGCCAATGCAGGGGACTGGTTTAGCACTGGGATAGGTAATGTCCTCATTTAAAGCCTGGTTCAGTTCTGTCAGAAGGTACACAGGGGAGTCATGGCAGAGGAACAGCTGGAGTTTGGTCACTTGAGACCTGGAGCAAGACCGAAGAGAGTTACTTGGGGAGGGCTGATAAGAGGCAGCCTGGCCATGCTCACACATTGCTCAAAACACTAGTGACTGGGTAATGTCTCGTGCACATCCTCTGCCCACTGATGGGGCCTTCTCCTGCCTCACCCCCAGGTGCTGGCTGGATGCAGAGGAGCTGGTGGAGGCTGTGCCAGCAGCACCAGCCTTTGCCTGCAGACGGTGGGAATATTTCAGGAGTAGGGAGGTCAGGCTGGGTTTCTGGGCTCTGTGAAGCCTTTTTTTCTTTTTTTTTTAAGGGCTTAGTTTTGTTTAGTTTTGCTTTTAAAGGGTGAAGAGGGGGAAAAAACAGCTTCCAGAAAAAAACAACAGCTCAAGCTCCAGGAGCCAGATCTTAGCATGAGAACCCGACCCAGCATGGGGGAGGGCTGTGTCAGATCACTGCACGCCCGAGGAGCAAGAATTTGCTGCCTGCTGAAAAGCCACAGAGCTCAGACCCTATTTGAAAGAGTAACATCTTTGATATAAAAAAAACAACCAACAACAACCCAAAACCACCAGCCAATAAAAAGCCTCAGACATACAGGATCCCATTCATGGTGGGAGGGATTTAGTGGAAGTATTTTCCTTCTTTAAGGTTTGGCACAGCCTTAAAGGAGTCTCTTTAAAAGCTTCCAGAGCCGATTATATTTTGGATTGTGTTTCAAATCACCCTTCCCCCCATGTTTGGTGGGTCCTCAAACAAGTTCCCAGAATAAATTAGACATAACGGTAGCGGGATTTATTATTATTTTTTTTTCTTGAGGAGGAGGAAGGAATAAATGACACCAAATTCTGTAATGGAAAGAAAAAAAAGAAAAAAAAAAGTGTGTATCGGAAACTGCTGCTGAGTGACTCATGCTGCCAGACAAATAGAACCTCACTCATCACTCCATCTTCATCCTCCTCTGGTGAGAGAAAAAATCTTGGAAAAATATCAGCTCAACCCCCCCACCCTGCTGCTTCTCCCATGGCATCCGTACACAGGGAAACAGTCCAAGCCACAGTGATGGCTTCATGTGCTTCTTGGAGCAGGCATTTTTTTTTTTTGTTTTAATGGCCAACTAGGAAAAGCCTCCAAGGTGACCTTGGAAAAATGTATGCACCAAAGGAAAAAGTTGTGGAAAGGGGGGGGGCGGGCAGTGTTGGAGTCCTTGTATGCTTTATGCTTGGACTCTTTTTTCCTTCATAATGTTTTTCCAAATTTCCACTGAAATAAATTTGCAAGTTATTATTATTTTTTTTTATGAGTGGGAAGAGAGGGGAGGATGCGCTATGAGAAAGGCAGAATAAGCTGGGCACAATTCCGACTTAAATAAATGCTGCGTCATAAAAGTATAAAGGGCAGGGCAGGGGGAAGGGTGGGATGCAAAAAAATTGCTCTGTTTCTCCCCTGTTTGGGAGAGTAATTAGCATTTTTATGAAACATATAAACTGTATACAAATCAAATATGTTTTTATTAACATAAAAATGAGGGGGAGTCTTTCTTTTTTTTTTTTTTTCCTTTCTCAAAACATCCTCTGCAAATGTTTGGCACTCCCTGCCAGAAAGCCACTTAAAATGCAGCTTTTCAGACTGCCAGCTCCAGCCAGCCCTGCTGTGGGCACGAGGGCTATTAGCCAGTGGCAGCCACTTCCCAGCAAATGCCTTTTCAGCTGTTGGGCTGTGGAGTTGAGCAGGTACATACAATGGCTAAACTCTGCCTCATAAAAAATCTTGCTTAAGGAGATACCATGTTTTTACAGGCTGTTGGTTCTTGTTTTTCATCAACAGGTTACTTCTCTCTCCACCCTGAGATGCCTTGAGTTTGATTGTCCATGGTGTGAAAATGGCCATGAAGAGGTGTAATATTCTGTTCTTCCCTGCTTTTTGTGGTTGTGATCAGTCCCACGCCATTTTTAAATGCTCCCAGTTTTCTCTCTTATCTTCCCACTACAATTCTTCCCTTCCTCCAGTGTCATTCGCTGTCTCCAGCTCAGGCTTGCACATCTCGCCATCTGCAGAGTTGGAGGAGCTCCCAGGACACTGTGTAGGAGTGGTGGCAAGAGCAGAGGATGGCCTGTGACAGCAGTTTGGGGTGGCCAGAAAACATCTAAGGATGCAGGAGAACAGCACTGGGCGACTCTGCCTAAGGGACTCTCAGGGGTACACACAGACACGAAAGGAGATGTTGCTGCTGGCAGAAGCCACAGGTCCTTCACCTCCTAGACCTTGTGGAGCTTCCCCCTTGTGCTCCTTCCCTCATCCCCTACCCTTCCCTGGGCTTCACAGCCCATGGCAGGATTCTCCAGAGCCAGCTGCTGTCCCCATCCCCGTGCTGCTCTGCGCACAGGTGGGACAGAAGCCAGCCCAGCTCCAGGACCCAAATGCCCTCAGGCAGACCAGGGAACAACACCCGGCCGCGCTTCCCAGCTGAGGCCAGAGAGCAACGACGAATGACTTTCATCTGGACCGCATTAGCCATGGGTGGTGCCGCCGGAGCGATGGCTGCGGGGAGCAGCGGCTCTATTTAAGGCAGTCTCTGCCAGCTGCCTCTGGGCTATCAGCGGTGGGAGTGCCTGTGCCAAGCTGGGATCCTGGGTGCTTCCCCTGTAGGCTGAGGTCCCCGGGGGAGCTGTTCCTGTGCTGGAAAAGCTGTCCCGACTGTAAGTGCAAGGTTTTACCCACCTTCCCTCCCCTACCTCTTCCTTGTGCTTCATTCCACAGGAAGGCACTCATAGCATCAAGTGTTTCCTAATAACTTTTTAGGTTGATGACTAATTTTTCAGCCATGCTGACTGATGGGTAATAGTAAGATATTAAGCCCTGCTGTGAAATGGGCGTCCAAGTCAGAAAAGTGTCAGTGAAGCTACGCAGGAGAAGGAGTTTTTTGAAATATCCCAGTTTCAGGAAAGCCTCTGTTCAGAGGTTCTGTGCCTGGGAGGCTGAAATCAATCCCTTGCTAGGTAAAAACCCATAAGAAAATGAGCACTGGTGGAGCTCATGTTTATGGCTTTGCCTTGCTGGCTACAGGAGGGAGACCTAAGAGTTCTTCTCTTAAAACCCTCATCCTACCCTGGGGAAGAATATTAGATTTCAATCTAGGCTTTGCAGATGGGCCTCAAACAAACTGGAGGGCTTGTGAAAAACACAAGGAAGTAAGATGTGGGTTTGGATCCCAAAATTCCTGTTCCTAACAAGGAGCCATCTGAGTGCTGCTTTGGAGGCTTTCAGCTCTGAAATGCTAGATGCTCCCTGCAGCGTCCCCATTTGCAGTGCAACACAGGCTCCCAGTGCTTTGTTGGGCTTGACAAGCTCACCACTTTGGGCTTATGGTCCCCATTTGCGGACTGAAAGCTCCAGACAGGCCTGTGCTGTGCCTTCCCTCCTGCAGCCTTCCATGAAGATTTAGTGGAGGGGATTGGGGAAGTGAGAAAGAACAAGATGAAATCATCTTTTTCTGAAAGTCAGCTGATGCACTGTATAAAATGCAAGTCTAGGTTTTGAACCTAGAATTTTCTTTAATAACAAACCCAGGTCAATGAATGTAAAAGCCCCATGCAGAGCCTTTTACTGTGTTAGTCATAGCTTGAATCCTTTATGTTCCCTCTTCTAATGGCAAGTATTATCCAGCATGCCTTGTTACAGTGCAGTCTTTGGAGGGTGTGGAAGTTAGTAATGATGGTGCCTGAATGCTGTTCCAGAGATCGCTGCTACAATTCACAGCAGATAATAGGAGCCACAGCCAGACGGATAATAGAAGTGACTGAGATCCATTTATTGCTAAGAGACTGTCTGAATATTTGTACATAGCCTGAGCCACTCCACCCTCCTTCATCACATTTCCCAGGAAAGT
>VZRE01007732.1:557845-600369 GCA_013396775.1 Cephalopterus ornatus | reverse complement strand
GAAAAAACCCAAAACACAAGCCTAGGGCAGAATGGGGAGGAAAGGAGAGATTTGCACACTCTGATGCATTCACACTGAGCCAGAATGGTGTACGTTGCTAAGGTATTTACGGCCTGCCTATACAAGTGAAGGTGTGGCATGACAACAGGAAGCAAGTGGTGGACTTAGGATGGTAGCCTGTCTAAAGCCTAAATATGTGATCCTAAACCCTAAATATCTGATCCCAGAGCCATCTTCCCTCGCAGGTAAATGATGAGCATGATGAAAAGTTTCAGTGATGGGCTGCAGGCAAAGCCAAAGTCAGGGATAACCGAAGTAGCCAGGCTAGAAAAACTTGACCTAATTCAGAGCATTGTAGTCCATTGCCATTTCAAATTTTCTTGGTCTTCACATGCTTGCTAAGCTGCTTAGGTCTTGCAGAAGCTGTCTGGAGAGGTAATTTGTGTTCCAAAATGTGTACATGTCATTCAAGTTACTCAGGGTTTTTGATGTTTGACTGACCCTCCACTCACCTTTCCCTGTATGGGAAGTGTTGGCAGTTTTTAGGAGCATAAAAAGTTTGGGAATATTTTTCTTACTTTCAGAGAATTTTCTAATGTGCTGGTTATGCATGTGGAAATTAAAATACTTGTAGCTTCTATTCCTGGTGGTTGCACTTTATCTTTCAAGGGGGCCCACTGCTGTGTTAGCCCTTCTCTTATCCCTGGTGCTGGCTCTGTCTGTTCAGTATCTGCTGATTCTAGAATGTTAGTGAGGAGCAAGCAACAGGCAATGGCAAAGTCCAGCCCAGCAACAAAGGAAGTACTGATGATGGCATCTCTTCTTACTTCTTTTTCAAGGTGGTGGAGGGTAGGGAAGTTAAGCTGCAGTGTTCCTAGCTCTGGGAAAGGACTGTGGTTTAATGTAGATTGAGGAGAGAGCAGCTTTGTAGTAGTTAACTGATGCTCACTGCTGACTCCTGGCAGCAAGCCCGACTGTGCTAATGGAGGAACTGAGGCTCTGGTGGAAGTAGATGATGTGCTGCGAGAGAGCTCCCTACCTGCTTGCTGAATGATGACTGGCTTGGTTTCCTGGCTCCCTCTGTCAGCACATGTTTGGATGCTGCCTGTAAGTAAATCCAGCCTTGCCCCCACCTTACCCTTTGCTTTGAAACACTCTGTGGTGTTGAGAGCCTGTCTGAGAGTCTGTGATCTGAGGTACTCACAGCTCCCAGATGTTAGAGCTGGTCAGCTGACACGGAGTCCTCGCCAAGCCGATCTTCTGTGACCCTTCATTGTTACATTCTACATATTTTTAATCTTTTTTTATTTGTTTGTTTCCTTCATTCATTCCAGAGGTACTAAGGCCTTTTCTTTACCAATCAAACAGTTTGTTAAAAGCACTTCATTTTTCTATAATCCTTGGAGGTCATTGAGTTTGTTCAGCAGTGAACTAGGTTAAAGTTGTGCTAAGGAGGAAAAATCAACTCTGTTTTGATGGGCAAACATGTTCTGGTGCAAGTCTGTTTTCACCCCCAAATCTGACCATGTGCTGTCTGTTGATGATGGAAAGTGTGTGTGGGATAAGGGCTCTGATTGCAAACCAGGGCTCCTGGGCTCTGTTTTTGGCTTTGAACAGGTGTGTGTGAACATTGAGCACCTTGTGTAAACCTTCTCTGTCATCAGGACTGGGAGCTGATTTGGGCAGGGACCCACCACCTCTGTGTGCTTGAGGCTGACTAGTTAGGGCTGACAGATGCTGCCTGTGATGGACAGTGAAGGACTAATAAGAGCTTTCACCTGCACCTCTCTGAATAGGGGAGATGTGTATGGACAGTGGAAAACCAAGCAGCTGGGTGCTCACTTATCCCTGGATAGAGCAGGTCTACAGTGCTGGGGAGTCCTGACCTCCCCTGTGCTACCCTAATAAGGGTGAGATGCAGGACCAGAAATTGGAGTTCTTCACTGTAGGCTTCTTCTCCCACCCATCCCTTCTTTCACATATTCTTTAGACCAGAGATCTGCAATATGGGGTATTGCACAAATCTCTAGCATAGCTCTGCAAAATTCCCAGTATCTTGAGTAAATTAATGAAGGAATGTTGTTTTCCAGCTTGTTGGAAGAGATCTTTGTCTTGGAGAGCCTTTCCTCTTGTGAGACTTCCCCTGGGAGGTTATATGCAATAAGGCTTCTGCTAGCAGCAAATACTGGTCTTGAAGCATTTTCCTGAAGTTTTTGTGGAAGGTGGAGGGATGGGATTTCTATTCTACACTGAAATTAAATGTCAAGACTTTACAACCCATCAGTTGGCCCTTTCAGCTGAAACATCCCACCAATGCTCTGGGAAGACAGTGTTTGCCTTCTCCTTTTTTTCTTCTTTTTTTCAGATGCTGTAGGAAGGGCCATTTCAGGGCAGATGTTAAGGAAGCTGGACTACTCTGATATTAGGAAATATGTTAATCACAAAATATACAGATACATTCCAGGATAGATTTGGACTTTTCTAAGATGTTCTGTCATCCTAAGTGAAATGTAGAGTTTAGGTAGTGGACATTCCCTGACTCCAAGAATAATTTAGTACATTTCTTTGTGTACACTTTGGCTCACTTACCAGCGGTTCTTCAGAGTTCTCACAACTTGTAAGTTTAGGTCAAACAGGCATATATGTTAAGGGAAAAGGAATGTCTTGAACTGTGCTCAAAAACAATGACTATATAGTTTAAATATCATTTTGAGGAAAAGAATTTATATCCCAGAGGAATGAGTTCTAGCAACTCCAGCATTGATGCTGTCCATGACAAAGTATTACTAAAATGTTTTTCAAAGGCTGCACTGTCTCTCTGGAGATAAAGCCCTTTCCTTACCATCTCTCACAATGACGGTGGCCAAAATATTTCCATACTAGGAGTTGGTCAGTGGTCAGTCTTCACCACAGTGTCTGCATGAAATTACTGTGACTAGTGCTCACAAATCACTGAGGCATTTTTGAAATGTTACTGTTAGGCTCTTAAATCTAAGCTTGGGAGGAGCTTTAACAGAAGAAAAGAAAGAACAACTCTATTTTCATTTAAGTTTGGGAGCTGGCAGAGATGGAGGCTGCCTAACCTTCAAACAGATGGCTGGAGCTCAGACTGTGCTTTCTTAGTGGCCAGGGAGACCTGAGTTCCAACTGCAGTTGTGGCTATAAATAAGTTGTGGACCACAGGCGAATTCTTGTGCTTGCTTTCTCCTTTCCAGAAAAGGGTGAATTTGTTCTTAGAAACACATCTGGTCCATCCTGCATGTTGGGGGCTGTCAGGATGTGTGTGACCTACCTGCTCCTGTGGCAATCTTTTCTTAACAGATTCTGAGTTCCTCAAAGAAACAAGGGAGAGGAAGGGTTTTGGTGTAAGTGAAGGGCACTTTACCATACGTTTTTTCAGTTCAAGCCTGAAGTAGCACAAAACAAACTACAAGTTTTGATGCAAATTAGGCTTCCTGAAAAATGACTAATTTCTTTTTTTAACATTGATGGACATGTTTAAGTCTTTTTTCATGCACAAGATCCTTTCTTGAATCACACCTTGCCTCTGCTCACCCTGTATATTCAGTGTATACTGTTAGAAGAACAAAGCAAGGGTACAGCTGCACCACCATCACAAATGCAAAAGTAGGACAAAATCCTGGTTGAAATCCAAGACCTGAGCATGAACTTGCCTGCAGAGATGATCCAAAATGCTGTCTAAAATATGTCTGCCTGGAGAATTGGACGTGACCACCCAGGAACTCCCTTGGGTTTTATGCCCAGGCTGCTGACTGCAAAGCTTTTACTTTGCATTGTCTACCAAATGCATGTGTAGTTTTAAACCAATATATCTGAAAATCATGTCTATTAGTTTTGTTAGCTGAAAGTAGGGATCTGTGTTCCTTTTGTTCTAGATCCGACAAATGTCTCAAACATGAAGAATAAGAAGAATAAGCAGAAAGTTATAATAAGGCATGTATGATAAATTTCAAACATCTTTGTGCTTTGCCTTCTGCCATCAATATAATGGCTATAAACTAGTACTTTGACTATGACAAATTAATTTGAATCTCTACTTTCATATGTCCACAATGATACATAGACTCAACGCATGACGAACTGAGGCCTGTGACCACTCCTCCACACTGGCGTTTCAGGTTTAATGGACAGCTGAGCAACACTTTAGGTCTTTTATCTTTTTGGCCTGTCCACTTAGATCAGTCCTAAGACAGCAGGCTGAAAGCTGCCACTGTCCTTTGAGCTGTGTAAGGGAAGCTGGGGAGTGTGGCTTATGAGTAAACAGCAAGAAAACTAGTCTAGGATCAAAGCTTGCCTGAGTAGTCCTGTGGAGGAACCCTCTTGTTCCACCAGTACTCTGAGGTCATGTAACTTGCCTGTGCAACAGAGTCTAGTGTGACACTGAGCTTCTTGTCCCCTGCTCTGGTCCGGTTCAGATTTGCTCCTCATTATGGTCTCCAGTTTTCAGCTCTGACTGATCTGGACACTGATATACTTTGCTGTTTAAATCCTGCTGAACATCTCTTTATACTTGAAGAGGCAACCATAATTCCCCTGAACTGCCAGCACAGTCAGAACCTACAGCCACAGTGAAGCTGGAACACCAACCTGTAAAGGACAGGTAACTTTTACCGTATTCTGACTTCAGCCTCTGCTTCAAATCTGGGCTAGGTGACTTGGTACTGAAGATGTCTCACAGAGGTCTTAGAATTAATCTTACTGATTATTGTGTACAGCTGTAAGTAATAAGGGGTATATTGCCTGTAACTGTATAGATTAAAAGGAAAGATCCCAGTCTTTTGCCAAAAAATACAATCTATTGCCCAGTTATTCAGGCCAGGAAAAGAATTTCATGATGCTGGGCAGAAGGTCTAGAACTTACTTTGTTTCTTTTCTGCTGCTGTTAGGAAGAGACAGGTTGGACAGACCGTTGCTCTCATCTATTTTGCACTTCGACTTTCTATGTCTCCCCAGAGAGTGATCTCCAGGTTTGGTCCTCATCTGAAAAACCACACTGAGGGTCTCCTATTACAAGCTTTGAGATCGATCAGCTAGAAAAAGAAAGCCCAGGCCAAGGAAAATCGTAAGGCTGCTAGCCAGGAAATATCCCTGGATAGGAAAGGAACTTTCCAGAGTATAGTTTCAGATCCTTGGTTTGTATTAATGGACCTGGTTCCATGTTTTGTAGAACTGTACACTTGAAAATAAACTGGAGTGTAAAAGAGAGAAAGAATTTAGTCATGGTAGCTTAAACTCTCTTCTTTTGAACCATGCTAAATGTCAGGAGGACAGGAAGCTCTCCTGGGGGTAATCCCATCTGAAACTCTAGCTGCCTCTGAATTAACAAAGTCCCCAAGCAGACTGATACCACAGGATGCAGATGTTTTAGTTCTGGCAAGTAACATGAAACTGCAGGCCAAGTTTATGCTAAAATTTTCTTCTTTTTTCATAGACATTGCCTTTTTTTTTTAAAACAAAAAAGTTAAATGCTCACCCAGACTATAAGCCTTGTTTAGAAATGTGAATGGGTGTATGTTCTCCTGCTGTCTTGGTAATTTGGTAGATGTTAACACAATGTAAATACAGTACAATGCAGTTTAGCATGGTGTTTATAAGGACATATGGGAACTATCATTTTTATGCAACCTAGTACTGGGTTCAGAGCTTCTGAAGGGCTTCTGCTTTGACTGTGTGTGAGCTTGACTATAGTGGGAATAAATTATGAAGAGAAGCAAAATGTGCATGTCTTGTAAACTTGGTCATGTTGAAAGATCCAGATAGATGTGTAAATGTTCTTCAAAGCCAATACAAAAAAAGAGCAAATCTAAGGGCAGATGCCAAAATCTTTGAAATGCAGGACTGAACTTGCAGTTTACAGGAGGATTTGAGAATATGTCCCTTTCATGCTATAGGGAGAACAATCTCTGACACTAGTTGTTAGTCTAGGCTTGCTGTTCCAGAAGAGAGGTAGGTTCCTAGCTACAGATCCTAAAATGAGCCCATGTCTTAACTGCTAGTGATTCCCTCGTGCAGCAGAAATGTTGGACATCTGTTGCCAGCCAGAAAAAAACCAAAACCCTAGGAATGTGAGTATGAAATGCACTGCCTGAACCAACGAATCAAAGCTGCCACAAATTTAATTTACTGTATATGAGATGTTTATACCAGCAGGGTCCTCTAATATAACCTTTGCTAATATAACATGTTGCAGAGCATCCCTGTATTCCATGATAAAAGATGAGTGAATGTATGCAAGGCAAAATGCCAGCAGAGGCTTCCCAATGCTGCTGTGAGGGTGTTTGCCAGGAGAGAATGGCTAGATGATACTGAGGATGTAGTAGGCCCCAAACTGCAGGGGGGAAGAAAAAAAAAAGAGACAAACAAAAGATATTTACATAATGGTCACTGCAATCTGACTTGGAGTTTTCTTCTTGTCCCCAAATCTGGCATTTGGTCTAACTTTGCATGAGTGAGGAAAAACAAACCAGATGAGTTTGTGGGAAGCTTCTCAGCACCGGGAGGAATTCCCCACCCCCTTTCCCAGTTCATCTGTACCGAAGTTTGATCTCTGCTCCTTCTGTCCAAGGTGAAATGCTTTGTGTGCCCAAGCTCGTGGGTCAGAAGTAAAACATCTCTTGGCCCATACCATAGTCAGAGCAAGTCAGAAAAAAGTCTGTTATTTCGCCTTTTGCCTGCAAGGGACAAGAGAACATCATTAGGAAGGGTGACAGCACAGGGTTTTCATTAGGCAAAAGGAAGGTTTCATGCAAGGCCAAGTTACTTTCATTGCTATGGATGCTTCATGGCACTCTACTTTTTGGGTGTGGGCTCAGTCCCCCCATTGAGACTTGTTTATTCCAGAGCTCAGTAGGTTTCTGGGAAGTGCTGTAATAGCTGGGAGGAGATCCCATGGAGAGGGTGGATTCTCTCGGACACATGCTGTTTAACAATGCCACTGTCTGCAGAGGAACAGAAAACAAACAATGCAAAATCCCTGCCGTAAACCATGCAGAAACACCAGAATATGAATAGCCTCTCGGAAGGTGGCTAGTGCCAAGCAGCTTTGCTGCTATTGTTTATTGTGGCAGAGGAACCAGAACCAGCTCTTCAAAACAGGCCAATATTGCCCCTTTATAACAGGTTAATGGTTCCTGCAACTGAAACTGAAGTATGATAGTTCCTGGTGAAATGGGGGAAACATCTGTAGAAAGCAAATTTGGAAGCAGTAAAAACTGCAATGAATTAATTTCATTTTATTCAGACATCTTAGGCAGGGAGAGTGAAGAGCCCTGTTTGAATTAGCTGTTGCAATTGTAAGGCAATAAAGACTCAGGGATTGTCTCTCAGGACTGATCATCAAAGCACCAGGCAAGAGAAACAGGTGAAAGCAGTCACATGGGTGGGAGCAAAGCATAGCTGGAGTTGTTCTGAAGGTAGGTTCCTTCCAACTCAGAATATTCTGTGATTCTCTGTCACTGAGTAGTGTGAGTGGCTCTGTGGAGTAAATCAGATGGTGGTGAGAACATAAGGTCAGTGCTATCTGCATTTCTAGTAGCTAATTTTGGATTAGCTCTGCCTTGGAGGACCAGTCCTTAGGATTGCATATAGTTGTCAGGAGTGCATTTGATGTGCTCTGGCATGTATCTCTCAGTCTAGCTTCATCTGAAAGAAGTCTGGGTTGAACCCTCCAAGACCACCCTGTCACATAAACCAAAGTGCATTGAGTGGAGACAATTGGGAGATCTGCTTCTAAAGCACCTGTTTGAATTCAGATGCTTGTGCTAGAGCTTCATATACTCTAGGCATGCTAATGTATGTCTGAGGATGGAAGTAGCTCCTGGAGCATGCCAGCTGCACATCTGTAAAGCCCAAGAGCATGTGTTTGGGCTGAGAAAGTGCAGGGTGCCTTGATGCTGCCAACTGCCTCTTGTGTTTATTCTTTGCATGTGGGTCAGCTGAGAGAGGGTTACTTCACTCTTCCGTCCGTGAGTTTTGGGCAACCTGGGGAATCTGTGGTTTTTGGAAAGCAGCTCCCTGAGCCTTTGACATGGCCATTGAAACTTATATGTGGACTCTAGGGAAGGATTCCAACTCTTTAGCAGTGAGCCTGTGCATACTCAGTGCCTAGGTGGTAGGGACTTTAATTTACCCTATACTCACCCATCCCAACCATTTGTAAGGACACTTTATGCCGAGAGCAAAGAAGCAACTGCTGTGTCTTTGAATGAACTGGAGACAAGGGCCAGAGGAGCCAGGTCACTCTAAAATAGGATGAACACCACCCATGCTAATTGCAGGGGAAAACTGAGAGCAGTTTGTACTGGGCTGCTCTGTGTTGTCCCTAAGCAGGGATTCAGCAGAGCAGCTTGGGTTCCAGAAGGGCTCTGCGGAAAAAAAAGATACTTGTGAGGGAACAGAGTCTTCTGCACTCAGGGGCGGTTTTCAGGTGTGGGGGTTTTTTTGAAGATGTATTTTTAGGAGCTGCTGGGGTGTGCAGTTGGGTTGTAAGCCCTGGAGCCTGTTTTCTGTTCAGAAATGCATTCTGTAGTGAAGATCAGTTTGTCAGCACTCTTTTTTTTTGTTTTCCCCCTCCTAACATATGACCCAAAGTGGGTCATATGTAGGAGACATGGATGGTATGTGACAGGAGCAAGGCTGCAATCTGCAGCTGGATCTTCAGCAGTGCTTGGTACTTGGAATATTCCCAACTACAGTATCTCCTCCATCTCTGCTGCCTGTGGGCCAGTGCAGCTGAACACAGCACATGGTAAGTGGTGTATTTGGGACACAGATGGATGGGGTCTTGGCATAGTGCTATATTTTGATGAAGCATGACAGGTTGGACATTCAGCAGCTCTTGTCCCAGCTACTGACATGCTCAGTAGGAATAGACCCCAAGGGGTTACTCAGAGGTAAGTGAAACAAAATGCTTTTCCCTGAACAACAGTAACATAGCCCAGCCCTTATGCATCAGTGGCCAGTAAGTACAGTGGCAGTAACTTCCAGCAGATACCCAGCTGGGTCAGGTCCTAAACTTGGATATAAGAAGCTCTTAAAACCTAGTACTGCACCTTTGAGGTCTTTAGCTCCTCCTTAGCAGCAGGCATCGTAATGATTAAAGCTCTGAGAGTGAAGATATAATTGCCTACAGCTGCAGCAGGTGATTGGAGCTGTTCCTTAGGTCAGATATTTACAGCCTGATGCAGGGTTACACTTCTGCCAGTGAGTCCCACTGAGCATTATCCCAAGGCACACGAATACTGCCAGGGTTTATGCCATTCTTTCCAAACCAAGTCTGTATTGGCTCCTATGCAAACCAGGTCCCGAAATGAAAAGAGTAAAAATCATGAGGACCCTTTTGGGCTTGGTCTGCAAGCATGGCAATATACTCTGTTTGTCCTGCAAGCTCTCCAGCAATGAAGAAAGCAAATACAAGTCTAGAAATAGCTTGTCTTGACTCTCCAGTCTTGCTAGAGTGCAGACTAATACTGCTTGCCTTGCTGCAGTTGTGCTCTCTGAGCTTGCTGCCAAGGACAACCATCCTTGTGTTTCGAGAACGCTCTGGTTTACCATGGCCATGAACCCTTAAAATCATGCTAGACAAGCTTCTGAAAGCTCAAGAACTAAAGAGGTCTGGATGGATAAGAGAATCAAAAATTCTTAAAGGATTATTTAGCCTCACAGAACAGATCAAATTCTAGTTATTTTAGGAGTAGATATTTCCTGATTATTCTTTTAGGTACCCCTTTGCTGAGTTATTAGGCATGCCTGACAGTCTGCTGCACAGAATACCTTGATGAATTAGGGGAATTTTATCTCTTCTCAAACACCAGGGAAGTGAGACATTTGGAGAGTAAAATCCACATCCTCAGAGGAATGTAGATTTATAATTTCCACTGGAAAGTGGTGGAGATAGCAGGATTCCCCCAGGGTTAGGGTTAAGCTGATTGACTTTTCCGGTAAATAGGCATGTAATTGATTATCTTGGAGGCTCTGGGTGTAAGCATTTTCCTTAGATCATGTCTGTAGGGGAGGACAGATATGAGCTGGTGTCTCCTGAGCCAGTCTTCCCTCAGTTGCTTCTCTGAGTCACTGCTGCTGTCTGTGATGGCGTTTCTTGCCCTTGCCTCTGAATCAGCTGATTTGAGCTCTGTGGGAGCCAGGTGGGCTCTGACTTTGGTAAAGTTATTAAAGTCAAAACACAAGACCCTTCTTATTCTTCCTGTTATCACTTCATTTTCAGCTGTGTAGTCTGGAGTGCCTGGACTGGCCTCATCTTTCCTTGCCTAACCTCTCACAAACAGCCACAAGTTTTTGAAAAGGGCCCTGCTTTGCTCTGCCAGAACTCCTTAATTTTGCCTTTCCTCCTTGCAAGCCACACTGAAGCAGCGCTTTGCTATTCTCCGGGAGGAAAATAATAAAAAAAAAAATAAAATAAAGTAGGTCATGGTGTCATGTAAGGCAGCCGAGTGCTCACATGGAGCCAGGAGAGAGGAGAGAGAAAAGAAAAAAAACCAAAACCAACCAAAACCAAAAAAACTGTCGGATGGGAGATGATGAATGACCAGCTGTGCGGGATAAGCAGGGACGAAGAGATCGATGGGGGAGCGCCGGGAGCGGCGGAGCCGAGCGGTGGCAGGTGGAGGCGCCCGGCGGCCGCTCCGCTCCCGGGGCTGGGGGACTGCGCCTGCCGCTGGACACTGCGCCCTCTCCTGGCACGGGTGAGTCTCGTTCTTTCCCTCTGGAGCAGCTTTACTTCCTCTTGGCAAGCACTGACGGTGGGTTTTTTTCATGGTTTTCTCCCCCTCGCCCCGCTGTTCATTCCAAATAGCCCATGCAGGAAGCATGGAAAATCACTCTCAGCAGACTAAAAATCTTAGGTTGTAAATAATTTTATTTGATTTTTTTTAAACCCCCTTTATATATTTATGTCCCCTCCTTAGAGTCAGTTGTGGGTTTTTGTTTTTTTTGTTTTTTTTTTTTTTTTTTTTTTCCCCAGAATTAACATATCAAAGAAGGAGGGGGTTTTACGCCCTCTACTTGTCTTGACTCTTGCCCAGCATTACTCAATGGGCCTGGAATATATTTCTTTGGAAAATGGACTCAAGACTGACCTTATCTCTAAGGGAGAGATATTCAGGTCTAGAGATGTGGCTTATCCCTTAACTTGGGGTGCTGATTACAATTTGGTGTGGATGATGATCTCTGCTGCTTGCCTAATTTAGAATTTTAATCTAATAAAACAAAACCAAACCAGACAAACAAACAAAAAAAAAAAACAGCCAAAGAACAAGGGTGAGAGACAACCTCAAAAGACAAAAGTGTTTTAAAGCAATGATGGCTGAGAGAGTTTGGGGTGTTAATCTTCTTGCTGTATTCCTATAGATAGAGGGATTGATTTTGACTTTTACCAGTCTGTTTATGGCATAGCTGTTGTCACTCAAGACAAATTCACTTTGAATTTGCTGTGGGTCAACACATGTTGCAGGACTCCAAGTCCTTCAAAGCATGTGCAACAAGGACATAACTTGCCTCTTCACCAGGTCTGAAATCCCAGCCTTAGAACTGAGGTGCAAGCCCAGTTGGAGGAAGTGAATCTGGATTAAAAGAGCCTCAGACTGTCAAAGTGTAAAAGTGAGTGTTCTTTTAGAATTTGGAGGCCTTGATTGTGTAGCCCTGTTCAGAAAACTCTGGAGGGCTGGTATTTAAATCCTGCTCACAGCTTCCTTCCATCTTCTAACTATAAATGCTGCTTCAGCAACTTAGGGCAAACCTTCCCTTGTGCCTGGGGGTTGGGGGGATCTAGCTGTCGTGTTTAGCAAGCTGAAACATTCTTGGATTGTTTTTTTCCCCCCACTCTTTCCATGTATCAGGGCTGGTGGAACAGAGCTGGGCAGCCTCCTCGTGTTGTCAACATCTGCTGCCTGAGCTGACAGAAACTAGTGCTGAAGTCCTGTGTCTGAAAGATTCCTGAAACCTTCATCTTTTCCTGTTCTTCAGCCAATTTACTTCTGCAAATGCTTGGAAGTGCTGGTGAGTGGTAGAAGAAAGCAGTCTCCAGTCTAACCAGGATTTTCTCCTGCTCCTGGCTCTGTGGAAGAGATCTTAAGGTCAATTTTAAAATAGTTCTGCCTAGAAAGAGCCAGTTCAGGAGGATGACACTAGCTAATATGCATAGACCAGAGATCTGTAGCCAGTTGTTCCTGTAGACAGCCTGTATCTGGTGTTTGAGCTGAACCATGGTATGCAGAAAACTCTTCTGTCCAGAGTGGGAGTCTCAGCAGTGCCAAGGGCCAATTATCCCTTCCCTGTCAAAAATAAGTGTCCTGTTTACTGTTTGAACTGGCTGACTTAAAATCCCAGATTTAAGATTCCAAGGACCTTTGAATACTGCTCAGACACTAACAAGCCTTGTTGATGCCCCTAGAAGGCTGTTTGGTGAGTAGGATTACCCTTGTTCCAGCAAACATGCCACAAGAAGTGAGGGGATGTGGCTGCCCATTTCTGTCCCCATCCTGCTGCTCCTGGCTCCTCTGTCATGCTTGAAGCATGTGACAACTTTGTGCCTCCCCTCACAATGGCACTGCTTGTCCTTGAGTTACCAGCCTGTTTTTTTAGAGGAAACTGAATCAGCACACGGGGCTTACCAGTGCAGGCCACTGTTACTTCTTCTACCCATTAGGTGGGAGCTTGGAAAATAGTCTGAAACAGAAGCATAAAATGGACTTTGTTGAAATGTATTAGCTCACCTGCAGTTTCCAGAACCTGTGTGTGTATTTTGCAAGCGGAATATCCCAACTTTCAGCTTGCAGTATTTGGAAGCACAGCACAGTTCTGTGGCTGTTCCAGCCCTTGTGAGACTGGGAGGTGGAAATAGTGGTGTTTTTGATAGTGAGTGGGGTGGAGGGAGCCTTTTGGAAGCAGCAGTAGATGAAATGGTATGAAAGCATTGGTGGTGTTCATTTGCTTGCTGAAAGGTCCTTAGGCTTTCTATTAGACTCTCCCTAATTATTTATAAGGCAATAAATCCTATCAGAATACTGAAAGAGGTTCATGCAGACCAAGAATTGTGTTTTCATGTTCCTCCTAATATCTTCAATTATTAATCATGTTTAGAAGATTGGCTGATGCCTCTTTTTCTTTCTAATCTTCTGTTCCTGGTGATCAGCAGGTATCCTGATATCGTGGGTTTCAGCATTTCAGAAGGTTCTGTGCCAAATCATGTCTCATTTCTTTCTTCCCTTACTCTTTAAATATTAGGAGTTGTAACAAAGCCTGCTGTCAACCTTTGGCTTGGATTCTAAATACTGACCCACATCCAAATTTTGCAATTGGTTCCATTTGTTACAATGGGTGGAACTAGTTCTCTGGGTCCAAGTACAATTAGATGAATCTGGATCATATTTCTGGGCGTTGAACCCAAAAATTAAGAAGTTAATTTCCCTCTATCTCCTGGTTCCATTGAATAACAATAGTCCAGTACTAGCCTTTGCTGTTCAAAAATCTATTACAAGCTGCCTCAAGGACCAATGAAGCCCCTAACAAAAGAGCATGACAACCTGTGAGGGAACAGCATGTCAGACCAAAGTGGTGGAGGAAGGTGGGAATACATGCTTTGGGGAACTTTCAAATAATCCTCTTTCTTTTAGTTTTGCCTTATACCCTGGCCTCTGTATTTTAACCCACATTGGATTGTTTGATCACCTGTTTTGACTTTCCCCATTGTGAACTGCACATCAATGGTTTTATGCATTTTTCTTTCCTGAACCACTGCTTCATGCTGCAGAAGAGATGCAGGTCCTGTGTCGCACCTTGTCAGCATTGAGAATGCTCTGGGGCTAATACTGTGCTGCTGTGGGAAGACTAAAAAGCTGATTATTCTCTGCAATGAGTCTGCGTTTAGTGTTCTGCCTCCTGAGAGATGGCTCCTTTGCCAACAGCTCCAGCACAAACTAGACACCCATGCTGCTATCTCTGTAGTACGGAGGAGAGCTTAACTCTGTTTCAGTAGCATCAGTCTTTGAGGATCAAGCTGAAATTTTGAGTAGCCTAGAACTTCTAGGTTAGTTACTGTCCTGCAAAATAAAAGGCTGATCTCATCAGTCACCTTATAGTGAGACTGTTGAATGGCTTGTTTGCTTTTTGGGACTGATTCATAAAATAGACCCAGAGGAAACATCCAGGAACACATGCTATTCATAATAGTGCCTCCAGAGAATAGCTCATTTTCTTTTTCTCTTCCAGTGGTATTGTCAGGCTTCAGTGCACTTAAAAACAGACCCGGCACACACAGTACAGATAAGTTAATGAAAGGTTGAAGAGGGTTTTGTTTTCTTTCTCCCCTTAAACTAAACATAATGATAACTTCTAATGAAACCCTCTTTTAAATTGGGATCCTTTTTAACATCTCTTATTTGTAGTTAAGGGTTTTCCTGCTTATTTTATACTTTAAAGGACTAGTAATAATATGTGGAGTTGCTATGTAGCTGCAGCAGAATGAACAAATCTTAGATTTCTGAAGGACCATGAGCTAGTTACTCATATACTGTCAGGAGAGTCATGTGTACTTCTTTTACTCTACACAGTCCTGGGGAAACAGCTGGAGCATTGTGTACAGTTTGGTGGGCACATTTCAGGGAAGATGTGGACAGTGGGGAGATGCCAAAGGAGAACAGGGAGAACAACTGTAGATCTTGAAAGCTTGACCTCAAAACAAGGAGGGGGAAAACCTGACTTAACTGTAATTAAAATAAAGTACAACAGAGTTTTCATAATATGTAGGATAGCTGATGCAGAGAGGGGGGAAAGACACTGTTCTTCATAGCAATGAAGATAGGATGGGAAATAATGCACTTAAATTGTAACAAGAGTCAGGCTGGACACTTAAGAAACCTTCCTAGTGGTAAGTATATTGATGCAGGAGTTTGAAGTATTTGGGAATGTCATGGGGTTCCTGTCACTAAAGGTTTTTAAGGCAAGGTTAGCCAAACACATTAAAAATAACATACCTCGTGCTCAGTTATCAAAAGTTATCAATATTTGATTAGGGCACTTTCTAATAACTATCTAATGCACAACTCAAACTTTTTGAGTCATAGGAAACTTAGCCACACTTATTTTTGCAAACCTTGACACTTAGAATAGAGAAAAAGCTTTATTTTAAGCCAAACTACCTCCTCTATTGACTTCAGCGAATCTTGGATTGTGTTTGCAGATATCACAGAGAGTAAATCAGGCAAAGATGTCCAGGCAGTTGATGACTGAGACGTTAGCTGAGGTCTGAAGTCTGAGCTTTGAAATCACATAAGAGGAAGCAGAATTTCTTAGCCAAAATGTAATTCTCATGGTGTTTAGTCCACATTAACCCCAGAGGGAAACGTTAGCTGGTTTTCCCAATGCTGGTGCTTATTTGACTACGGAATATTTTTCCCTGTGGGAGATACTTAAAAGTGAATTGGACAAAGTGCTGGAAAATGTAGGGCCCTGTACACTTTGGAGACAAGAAGTTCCATTCGGTCGGGGCATCTGAACTGGGTTCAGTTTCCTATTTTGTCACTGTTTTATTTAGTACTCGTGTTGCTTTTATTTTGAGATCTACAGTTGGGAAGAGCAAGAAGTGCTGAGATGCTCTGACTGCAGGGTCTGAAGTGGTGTAATATCTAGTTGTACTCCTGCTTTCAGATATACTCTGCATGCAGTTTAGTAACAGTAATGCTACAGGAGTAGACTTGGGCACATAAATTCCTGTGTTTGGAAGATAGTAGTTAAAGTTTTGTTATAAACTGTAGACCAGCAGTTTGTTTTTGGTACTCTGACAAAATGCTGATATCTCAGCTAGTTGTCTGCTGTTTTTGGTTTTTTTTGAAGGCAGCATGACATTTGTAACAGCTCTATGGGGGTTATTTACATCACTCACCCACAGAAGGGGCAGCAGTAAAATGAGAATGGTGTCTTTTCTTGCATATTGGCCTAAAGTAGGTCTCAAACTACCCTTTGCCCAGAAGGTAGTAATGCATGTTCTTTTGCATTACCTGTAGAGATACCGTTTCAGATAGCGACACTACTCCAGAGCCCTGCTCCAAGAGTATTCTTCCAAGTGGCACAGTAGTGTGCAGTCTGGTATGATCTGGCTTCTTTTCTAATGCTCTTCAGAGAATAGCTTGAAATTGGTTGGGTTTTTTTGTGGTTGTGGTTGTTCCTTATTATTCTCATGTAGAATACTACGCTCTGAAGCACACTGGATTGATTATTGTCATGGCTAACCAAGCAATGCTACTTACTATGCCATTAGCATGTCCTTTCCAGATTGCAGCTAAGGAGCAGGACTGCAGGCTTGCCTTGACTTCTGAGTGCGCACCTAAACATACGCGAACTCTAAAGATGTTTAAACAAAGGTCTCCATACATGTATTGAAAAAGCTTGTTGTAACACTCCAAATACTCCTGATTCAGTCTCTCACAATTAGAGGTCAGAACTTAGGCTGATGATAGGATTTCTTTTGCTAAGGGTGGGGAATAAAATGTAAATGGATCTGAAGGAACTTGTTTATTGTGGGTTTCCCATTTGGGAAAAGCAAAGCCATGGAACCCACCACAACACTTTTTCTGTTGTTCCCTAGGTTCACAGATTCTGTACCTCCTGAGTATTTAGTTTCCTTGCCTGGTTTAGGCTGTCTTGTTTTTATCTCACAGCTTTACTAGACTCTTGCTTCTAATTAATCTGTACAGTCCTTCAATATTTGGCTGTCCTTCTTACAAATCTGTGTAATGCAGAGACAGAAGCTGTTCCAGAAGGTTTTCTACCTCGGCATGACACTACACCAGTATTAACATCTGTATGTGTGATCTTGTTAGTTCAGTACACACAAGGTAGATATTTTTCTTCTGTCCAATGCACTGTTTGTTATGAATAGGATGTGCAGTATAAAACCAGTACCATTAAATTTCTCCTAGCTGGAATCCTTACTTTGGTGTTAACTTACACATCATAGGATTTGCGAATAACTTGAGCCACAGCTTAGAATAAAATTCTGGTAGCAAATGATCCTGTAACTTGGCATTAATTTTGTATGACACCCCATAGCCATTGCATCACCAGCTTGTGAGCAAAATCCTGAATTTCTGTAGTAAGTAGAAGGATCCTTCTTAGTGTCATGGTTTGTTTCTTGTGGGACTTGCTAGTGGGCAAGCTAGGTGTGCTATTTCCAAAACCATCAAGCAGAAATTGATGAATCAACAGAGTGAATAATACCCTGCTTATTTCCTGAAACAAAGAGCACCTGTAACACTGAAGCAGTAGCAGCCTGGCAGGAGGTTGGTGGTGCTTTTAAGCATATAGGAATGTTGGGACCGGGTAGAGAGCTTAGGGACAAGTGGATACACAGAACCAAGCCTAAGTGTGGTTTGGGCTATGAAACCTTTTTGTCAGGTGTTGATGCCTCTTCAATGCCTCTTTCTGTTCCTTGATAATAAAGCCCATGTTTGTGTGGGATCTGACCTCAGCGAAGGTTAATGCTTCTCCTACTCAGGAAAGCCAAGTCACACTCCTTTCAATCCTGGAGGCTGTTTCTATTTATGTTGTCCTTTGGATGTGATGCCTGTAAGGTGGGAATTGCCTCAAGCTTTGGTTTGTTTGGTGAGAGAACGAAGGCCTGTTTTTCAGGTATGTTCTTTTCTGAACGTCTTCAGCTTTTGCCAACTTAGTCCCAGCCCTCAGGCTGAAGAGGCAGGTGTGAAGTGAGGTGAGCTGTAAAAAGAAAAACACCCCAAAAAACCCAAAACACATGGAGTAGGCTTGTGAATGGGGGAGGAGGAGGAAGAAGTTTGCTGCAGAACCTTGGTGGTGCGGAAGGCAGTGAGAGTCCAGACCTGTGTTTCAGCAACCCATGGTATTGCTGAGGCTCTGTGTTTGCCTCTTGACAATGCTGCAGCAGGTAGCAGGAGAGCAGGGTCTCTCATGTAGGAGCCCTCTGGCTATGCCTGGAGTGGGAGATCACTTTTTTCCTCGTCTTTAAGGATTTAGTCTGCCTAGAGCAGAACAAATAATGTAGGAGCTGCTCCACAACAGCCCCTCCTCTCTGAGCTGGATGACAGATGGGAGCTTTCTTGTGAAACAGGCTTTAAGGTCACCCTTGAAATCAATCTCACACTTAAACTGTAGCCTTTGCCATGTGCAAGGTATTGCTTCTCTGCAATACCTCAAGGAGCATCCATGGACACAGGCATCTTTAATGTTGGCATTGCACAGATTGGAATAAGAGAAGTGCTTTTCCTTCTTAGAGACTTTAGCGATAACAGGCATGAGTCTGTGTCAACTTTGTGTTTGAGTGGATTTGAGAAGAGGATTATCTAAAGACAGTTCCTTTTCTGGGGAAGTAGAAGTTGCTTAAGCAGCTGATGACTCAGTTTCTCTGGCTGTAGGATGCAGATGAGAAATGCTTGCTTTCCAAATAATGAGATTTTTCCATTTGGGACACACTTTGCAAAATCTAGGGTGTTAAAAACAGTAGTATGAAGGCCAATAGGCAAACTCATATTCAGTCTTTGACCTTTCATAAGATGACATAGCCATGTAGTAATCTTCAGTCTGATGGTCCAGAAGACAGTGAGGTTTCTGCTCATGTGTTGTTGAACAACAAGAAGGATAAGTGCAGAATTGTTTCTTCCACAGAAGTTTTTAATACACAATGCTGTAAAGAGAAGCTCTGGGAGATAAGGAAACACAGATAAGGTACTCACAAATCTTCTAGCAATGCCTTGGGAGTCACTGTTGCATGACATAGACTTAAAAACGTTTGGGTGGTAGGAGCTGAATTACAAATTGGAGAAGTGCCTTTTACTCTCTTGCAGGACATGGATTCTCTGCAGCAAGGTCTTCTTCATTCTTGTGTAATACTGACTCTCTCAAGACTTTGCATTTAATGGTGGTCTTCAACAAACACTGAAGCAGAAGCAGCTCTCTGGACAGAAATTTTGGATGAGAATCCAGAGGAATGAGCAGAGTTAATTCCAGTGAATCCCTTCCCAACACTGTGGCATGTAGTTGGGCTCAGTTGTGAATTCTCACAACAAATCAAGAAATACTTTGCAAGATGCCATACAGAGCTGTTCCCTGCGTGACCTTGCTAAGCTGGGTCACTGCTACCCACTAATGCCAAACCATGAGTGAGGTTTAGTGGATGGGAGAGGGAGGTAATGTGGCAGAGGGATGTTTGCCCATTGGACCACTATTGGTAGTGGAATGCTGCTGTCAGGCAATTGCCAAGCTTACATGGGAAAGTATTTTATTTATCACTTAAGCAGATAAATTATTGCTGTGTCTTCCCAAAATGGTGCTTCGTTTTTTAATGTTTTTCCCCCAAATAAAGATGTCCTTGTTTTCTACCAGGCTCTGCATTGGCATGTGGAGGAACAGTGCCTGTCTAATGTTGCTAGAGAGTAAGGAAATGCGGCTGTGCCAGAAGAGCAGGCAGTTATACAGGGAAGGTGATCATAGTGCTCTGTATTTGTAAGAGGGAACTTGTGTGAATCCATACATTATGGATGCTGACATCTCCTGGCTAAGGTCTTACAAACCCTAGCAGTCATCTTGAAGGCAAGAATTCGTTCTGGTTGGTCTGCCAGCAGAACTGACTGCCTCCAAAGTTATACACGCTTTCCCTTGTAAATATTTTCAGTGGGCTGTTTTCCCAGGGCCATTTTGCTTACCATCACCTCCATCCTCCCTGTCTGCATAGTCTTTTAGACTAAGAGAAGGGGAGGGGATATTATTTGTAGCAGTCAGTGTTATAAATATACCCTGTACGATTATTTTGGAAGATTAACAGCTCTTGCCATCACTCTGTAGAGTGACTAGCTCCCCAGAAGTCTTCCTAGTCTGTCCCTAGGAATAGGACAGTCTTGTCTTTCACCCAGCTTCTCTGCTCAGTTGAGGAGAGAGAAGTTGGAGCAAGGATTCACTATGAATCATGACTCCTTGCTTCCCCACCCTAGCTCAACCTAGAGCTGACTGGCAGCTGCTCTGGCTTAACAGTGCTGGAAAAATTACACTCTTGCCACTCCTCCTTGCCCTGGCTTGCCCTCCCTGTTAGGTTATAACTGCCAGGAATCCCCTGCTATGTATGCAACTGCAGGGATGACACAAGCACAGCTTTGTGTTCAACATGCAATTTAGATGCTATTTTCCCATTGCTGATGATCAGAGCAACATCTGTCTCCTTGTTTACAAGGATGCAATTGTAAGATGATCAGAAAAGCTGTGTTTCTGAGGCTGTCACTTATTCTAACTACTAAAATGGATTCCTGCACAACCATGAAGAGTCTCATAAGATATAGATAAGACCTTCTAATCTGTTCTGCTTTAGCAAATGATAAAGGCAGTCCAAACAGCAATAATAAAAGCTGTCAAGATCCTTTTAGCTAGATCTTTGTGTTTTAAGTTGGGCTGAGTGTTGTCCTGCTTAGGTCTTTGCCACTGGGGTGATCATCACCTGGGTGATGACTGCAGGCCCCTGCATGCACCATTACTAGCCTTGCCTGGGCTAGTTGACAGGCATGCTTGGCTGGGCTGTTCCAGTGCTGCCTCCTTCAATGTGATGAAGACCATAAAAGGTGGCATCTTCACTAGTCTCAAATGTTGTCCCTAGTACTGAGGTGAGAGCCATTAGCTTTGGACTTAGTTTGAGTGCATGCATGCTCAGGGACATGCTGAAGGACATGCCTATAGTGCAGTTGTGCATGAGAACTGCTTGTGTCAAGGAGCTAGCTGTGATCAAGTCTCTGGGAGCACCCAGGTTTGGTGTATCTCTGACTGAAGCCGCTTTCCTATTACGTGCCTGTGTCTGGGCACAATCCATGACTTCTGTAGATCTTTCTCAAAATAGCACCCGCTGTTTACCTCCTTGTCCTGCCACTGATTACCTGTTTCTATCCTGTTCTTTTCAGCTTCTTAGCTTTGTGGTCTCTCCCTTGTACAGAGGGATAAAGGCTGGTGGTGAGCTTCTGTGAAGAGCAGAGACTGGATGAAGGGGAATATTTTTCAGACCTCTTGTCTCTTAATGTGCCTGGACAGAGTTCAATTTTGTGGCATCTGTGGGATGTCTGGGTCCGCTGTTTCTGTGGGCTTAAAGCTCTTTACATGACTCTTTTTTTTTTTTTTTCAGCATTATTTTCTGCACCTTTCCTATCACTTCTGTTTCAAGAGCCCTACTCCACACCTAGCAGATAAAAAGGAGGCATTTGGGGCTGATGATGTCCCTAGGACTGGAGCAGTCAAGGTATGGCTGTCTAGTTTTCCCCTGAGGAATCAGATAAGCATGTCTGGGTAACCCTGTGATAACTACAGAACAAATGGTCTGTAAACCAAAAGAGAACTGGAGCCTTTTCCTGAGAAAGATAACTTGTCACTATAATGGTGAGGGGGGCAGGGTCAGCAAGCAGAGGTGGCTTGTCCAGATGTTTTACTGTCTTTCCAAGTAAATATATATGCTTAAGGTGTTGATTGCAGAAAGCTCCATTTACTTGACAGTGGAGTAACTTACATGTCTGTGTCAGCTCTTCAGGAAGTATTGTGTCAGTGGGAGTATAGAGTCTCCTGATCTCTTTTAACTCCTTGACCTTACTTGAATTCCTTGAGTTCTCAGCAAACAAAGATTAATTGAATGCCTTTAGACAGTTAATGGAGGCTCATGCTGCAGTGACCTACTGATTGCCACTGACAAGAGCAGGAAGAATTGTAATTTTGAGCTTTTACAGATGCAGGTTTTCACCACTGTTGAAAACATATCTTGTCCTATGCGTAAGGAACGTGTTGGTGTGCAGAAGGAGGTGCTAGCAAAAGACTAGCATATTAATCAGTTGACATTAGATGGAGAAACATAGTTGCTGCTGTCTTTAAATGTGCTTGCTTTCAGTGAAAAGGCTGTACTGTAGTTTGGAGTGTCTTCTCTATGACCTGATTTGTTGGAGAGAAGGAAGTATCGGCTAAAGAGATAGTGGGGTGTTTGGATAAGGTGTTAGGCTGGAGCTCAGGAGATATTAGCTGTGTTCTTGCGTAGGCTGCCAGTGACACATGACCACAGGCAAGCCATTAAACATGTCTATGACCTTGTCTTTATCTTATTTACTCGAATCTCAAGCTCTTTGGAACAGTCTGTCATTGCTGAATTCTTGCAGACTGTAGTGCCATAAATCTGCTTTCTGGGCCAAACCTTTGGACATTGCTGTTATACAAGCAGTAGCTCATGCTCATCTGTTTCAACTGTGGCAAAGCCTGCAGAAATCTATAACCCCTGCTGAAGCTTCCTTTGCACTGGCTTCACCATCTGCATGTTTGGAAGGACTGGGCACCCAGACATCAGCAAAGGAGCTGAGAGGCTGCATCCCATTAGAGTTTAAGTATTTGTGCACTTTCTTTTAATGTGCGTGGCCAGTGCTGGCTGCCTTTTGCCACTGTCATAATCAAAGCAGTCGTAGCTCATCTAGGTAATGTGTTGTGTCCTTACAAAGTCATTGGCACAGGTTTCCCTGGCACTGGGTTTTACGTCGGTGCCAGATTCCCTCTGTCACCTCACTGGGTCGCAGTGACACCCAGCAGTAATGCTCTCCACGGTGCTGATTCTCTCCTGATACTGATTCCTCTGGGGTATGTCCTTATAGGTTTTTATCACTTGTCCCCTGAAGTTTGCAGCATTACCATCATGTATACTACATTGCTTTAAAATGTTCCTCCCTTCTACCTTGTTCTGCCAACCTGTCTCTGTCTCCCTTGCCTATCCAGGCTGTAAGCCCTTGGAGAAAGGGGTTAGCTGTGTCACTCCTGCTATACTTACTCATAGCTTGTCACCTGGTGGGGAATAGCCCCTGAACTTTCACTCACAGAACTGGTTTGATTACATTGGATAGGTCTAATTACAGGGAAGCTAAGATCTCTGCAGCCTCTAAGCACAGTAGTAATATACATAATAGTTTGAGTAGCTGCATATGTTCTGAGACCTCGTAACAACTGAAAGTGGAGCAGGTCATACCCTGAGTGTATATTTTGATAGATGCAATGGGGATGTCTGCAGTGTGCTTGTCCTATTCAAATTTCTTCTATTATGAGATTTCCCATTTGGAGAGGTGATTACAGATGCAATCCCATATAAAGCTATCTTACACTCTCCTGATCCTACAGTAGGTATCCTGTTATGGGCCCAGGAGTGCTAAAACTTGTTTCCACATGTTTTTGCTTTCCAGGCTCCTCAGTAAAAGAGCAACATAAATACCTGGTACTCTGATGTTTTACTCTGTGCAGTACAAACTCAACATTAGCCTCCTGGCTGCTGTGTTTACCAATACTGTTTCTGGAGTGACATACAGTCTGACAAAATCCAAACTAGCATCAGCCCAGCACTGAGTGTGCAACTGCTGCTAGATCCCTGAAGTGGCCTTGACTAGGTGGTAACACTGGGGAAAATACCAACCAGGGCAGAGAATGAGAGCTGGTCTCTGGGGGAATCACTTCTACAACAGTATGTGGGTGGTCATAAAGGATCAAGAAGTTATGCTGACAGAGAAAATAAAACTTATTTTGTATGTGCTAAGGAAGTTACTGCCTCAAACTAGGACATCAAAGTTCAGTTTTGTCATTCCAGGCGAATTAGAGGAGACTCACTCCTTCTCTGTTCCTTGAGTAAGGCCATGACAGCTGTGTTGTGTCTACCAGAGATGTATTAAAACTGACTGTCCTTGACCTTCTGATCTGTATTTTAGCTTATTCCATTCTAGATATGCCTGAAGCGCATTCAAAGTGCTGGATGTCGAGCAACAGGTGTCCACCTCTGGCTGGAATTTTGACACAGAACAATGTTTGCTTGTGAGGGATAAAGCAGGAGAGCCTCTCTGGTTACTGCTGAGAGCTGAATTTAGGTGTGCAGGCTCTGATGACCCAAGCTGGAAGCTGGCCAAGGACACTAATGTTAACAGTCCTGCTTTTGGGTGAAGTGGTGTAATACCTCTAATGACCAGAGGAACTAGGCTTTGTTTCCCTTAAACTGTTATCATCGTGGGAATTTTTACACTGTTGTTAGGTTTACAAGGAGAGGCAGAGGGAGAGCAACATTTTATTAAGTAGAGTCTCTGGGCGAGTAGAAAGGAGACACTTTTCTCAAATCCTTGACACGTAGCACACTTTTACTCTCCACCATCCATTTCATGCCAGCAATACAGATGTTCCCCTCTGGCATTTCCCCTTCCATCAGTGTCAGTTGGTCTCGCTAAGTCTCTTTTCAGCCCTGGAGCTGGCGTTTTCCCCTCAGCTTCGCTCCCTCCCGGAGCTCCGCGGAGCGGCCTTCAGCACTGGGAGAGCTCCAGCGGGACATCGCAGGGCTCTGCCGGGATCGCGACTTCGGGCGGTGCTGATGTGAAACAGCCGATGTTACCTGGCAGATGGGGGATGCTTACTAGTTAGTTAGCGTTAAACAGATTTTAAATCACTCTGTTCGGATTAGGGTTTATACTCTGCCCAGCTCTATGCCGAGTCTCCAGCGCAGGCCGGAGCATTGGATTTTGGTGACAGCGATGGTTTTTCTTGACCTCTGTGACTGGATGTCTCCTCCCCAGCTGCACTCTGAGCAAGCAGGACCTGAGCCCGATCCAAACTTCTCTACCATGAGCAAATTTCCTGCTACTTTGCTCAAGGCCTTTCTGACTAGGGATTTGATTTTGCCTTAGATTTGCACTTCATTGAATGCAGCATGGATCTGTCCTTAAAAGGGGAGGATCTGCTTCCACTTAGAAGAATCCTTTAAAAAAATGTTTAACAAAAATGAGAATAGGGCAGAATTTGCAGCATAGAGAAACCCTTACCCCAGAAACTAAATGCAAGATCACAGAAAACACGAAGTGATGAATAAGTGCAGGCAACAAAAACTTCAGATGCTGTGCATAGGTAGAGCACACATATTTTTGGCTGTTGTTGTGTATTTGGAGCAGAACTCCCTTTCTGTCTATGTGAAACAGAATGCCATGAGGTTTTAAGTTCTCCATGTGACCAGATGGGGTTTACCGCAACAATAGGGTTTCTGCTTGGTTTTGGGAAGGGCAGCAGTTTTGGTGGCATTACACAAGCCTATGTGTGATAAAATAAGGAACCTTCTTTCTCCAACTCTTCTGATTTATGAAACTGCTGGAAATCAAAACTTCTTTGCCATTTGTGTAATTTTTTTTATTCCAAACTGTACTGAATGTTCTTCACATATTAATTTGTGGATTACAGAATGTTCTAGGCAAAACATCAGTGGGACAGTAAAATGTTAATGCAAGAGTTCAGCTAACATAAAATAAAACCACAGTGTTCTTCTATCCTGCTTAATAATGACTCAAGTGAAATGGGGACAGTTGTGTGGTCTAGTGGCTAGTGAGGGGTGTGGTCCTCTGGATTCCTGGAGCTGGTTCCCAGCTCTTCTTTCCCATGCTGGATGACCTTAAATAAGTTTACCCCTTGTAAATTAGAGCCTGATGTGTGCCTAGGAAGCCTATTAGGAAACTTAATTTTTGAGAGAGCATTTTGGGAACTTGAGATGACAGGTGCTAAATAAAGACACTTCTCTCTATTAAGTAGCTCTAAGAAAACACAATCAGATTCCAATTTTATGACATTGGTACTTAGGGAACTCATCTTTTGACTTTTTATGAATTGAACACTCTTGATCTGGATGACAAAAGTGGATACTCCTGACCATTTTGGTGGAATGATTGTTTCAATTTTCAGCACTTTGGTTTATTGGCATCAAAAGAACAATGGTTTAATTTCCATGTCAGCAAATTATTCTGAATTTAAACAGAACTGTGTGGCAGTGGTCTCAAGCACAGCAAAAGGTGCCCCAGAGCCAGGAAGTTAAATGGATTGTAAATGGCAGTAGAGCAGATTGGCTGAGCTTTGCTTTCTGAGCTAAGTGTAAGGTATCAGTGGGGAAAAGCAAACACTAGGAAAAAGTATGTTGCAGTAAATGAAGACTGGATAGGCAATAGAAAAAGGGTTGTCCTACAGAATACCACTGTTAGGACACTTAGGTTAATTCTGCAGAGATGTATCTGTTGAAAGGGGACAGAAAACATCTTCCTGCCTCAAATGTTAGGCGTAATGTAAGGCTCTAAATTGCTGAGGTGCTTTGATAGTGGAGCCCAGGTAGAAAGAAGGACCAAGCTGTGAACTGGATTCCTGGTTGAAGGATCTTCATGCAAGTTTCATCCTTAATTATTTGTTCCTCTACCTTAAATGTTCTTTAAACAAAGGAAACTTTTTACTTGTTAGCCTATTTTCCCCCTTCCAATCCCCACTGCCAAGGGAGCTGAAGTCCAAATGATTAATCAGAACTTCCCCTAGCAATGTGACAAAGAAGGTCTGACTGCTTCTAAACAGTGAAGTGTAAGCTAAAGCTTTTGAGAAGAAAGTCTGGCACGTTCAGTTTTGTGCACCAGAGTTTTGCCGTTGGATTTAAGTTGGAACTGGATCAAGCTTTTACTTTGAACGCACCCATGATCAATTAATTTCAAGCTGTGCCCTCATCTATGGCCAGAACAAATCAAGATTTTTCTCTTCCTCCCACATATGCGTAAGTGACATCATGTTGTTGGGTAAATGTTGCTTTCTTGTCCAGCCAGCAATTTGTCCTGGCTTGAGGTTTGGTAGCAGTTTTCTGCACAGTGTGTACTGTACTGCCCAGGACACCTGGAGAATATGCTTTGCATTTGCAAGTAGTTGCTACATATTTAGGTAGCAGAGAAGCAAGGGTTGCTGATCTGTGTTCGTTAGGCAGGCAAAGGCAGGCTTGTGGGTAATTTAGATCTTGAGCCTTCATTGTATTTGAAACTATATTTTTGCAGATACTTGTTCCCAGCATTAATATTTAGGCACTACGTGACAATCCAGTTTATCTCATGGAGGAACTGCTACAGGTCCAGCTATGTCCTGATCCTTACTCCACCCGAACAGAAGAATAGATAAGGAACAGAGCTGGGTTTAACACCATTGCAGTAAGAAAAAATTATGAGATGTGGTTCTGTGATCAGTTATCATGGTCTAATGTGGAACCAGCAAGACAATCCGGTTTTCTTTTGAAAGCAGAACAGGATACTGGAGAGGAGGAACAGGTAGGTGTGTGAGCTTGATTGGCTCTGGGATGGCTTCTCTGTGCTGTAGAAATCCAGCAGCATGTCCAGCCAGAGCAACTGGGTAAGTTCATGCCCTTGAGGGCAGGGCTTTGGTGCATCTTTGGCACTAGCCATGACCCACTGGATGGAAATACTCCTGGGGAAGGGACGTTCGCTGAGAACACTGTGCCTCAAGCTGGTCCTTCTTCCTACTGTCCCATCCTTCACCACTGAGCTAAGAGAGGAGATCTTTCCTTCTGGGTTGTCTGAGGGGAGGTGCACCTAACAAACACAATTCTTTGTGATGCTTCCTGTTCTTAGTGTCTGTCGTTATATAGCGAGCCAATGACTGGGGTCCTGGACTCTTTCACCAGGATCAAAGAACAAATAGAGAGTTGTCATCCCCCTCCAAATCTGGCCAAGGTTTTACAAAGCCCACAGGAGTTCTCCTGTGCAGACACAGTCTGACTAGTTCACATTAATGCACCAGTTAATAGTATCTAACAGAAATTCCCAGTAGCCTGGGACTCTGCCACAGACAGATGTGTTACCATTTTGCAAATGTAGAGTTAACAATATAATAGAATTATTTAGAGAGCTGGTGATAGGATTATGACTCTAGTGTGTCTGACTCTCAAATCTATGCTTTCCTATATCTATCATCCCTAGACGTTATGTAGAATGATTTTTCCTTCCAAACAAAAAATAATTTTGGGAAAGACAGATTCCCAACTCAGCTATGAAATGTCATCTCTGTGATGATGATGATTATGGGATGCAGCAAACGCATGCATAATTATTCTCACTGCTCGCAGAGCAGCAGATAGGCCCATTTGCTGCCTCCTGAAATATATAACCACTTTTCCTCATGCTGTCTGCTCTGTGCATTTTCATGAGCTTGTTCCCTAGGGCTCATTGTGAAATTATTCTAATTTTTTGAAGTAGGGATAAAAAAATGAAATCTTTCTGTTGGAAATGGCGTTGATTTGTCTGTGAAGTCATTACAGCTCTTTCTGTCTTGAAGGCACAAGAGAAGGAATTCCTGATTTATTTATTTATTAATATAGGAAGGTGGGAAGCAGTCGGACAGTAAGAATGCAGTGAATTTTGGAAGTAGTTCTTAAAGTGCTTTCATGTTATATATGTGAGAATGTAGAACAAAGATAATAAAGAGTATTTTCTGACTTTCAGATGTGTAGCTTGGTCTGTGTCAATGGTTATAACTGGATCTTGATGTAGGGTGATTTAGTTGATGCAAAGGGTTGTGTTTGACAGCCTGAACTTGTCAGCCTTGAGTCACATAAGGGAAAGCCCAGCAGAATATGTAATGTCAATGTTCGCATAATATAATGAAAAATACCCTTCTGAACTATTTCCATTAAATATGAAAATTGAAATTACTTAACAAAACACTTTTCTGTCCCTGTCTTTTAACAACAAACAAAAGCTCTGATGTGCAGTCTAAAATTGCTCATCAAGGGAAGAGACCAGGCTAGGATTTAGTAAATGGCTTTTTTTTTTTTTTTTTTTTTNNNNTTTTTTTTTTTTTTTTTTTTTTGAATAAAGCAATTAGTTCTAAAGGGAACATGTCATCTTTGGTACATTGCTAAGGTAGAACAGTCATTGTGCTTTCTGGCACTCCATCAAGCTGCTCCTTGTGCATAGTTATTGGAGAAAGTGCATTTACATATACTGTCGACGTCCGATGCCGGGAAGAGGTTTCTTAAATAACAAGACACGGGCTATTATGTGCATTAGCTTTATTATTTTTTAAAAAGTGTCTTAGCCTTTGGGGACTGAAGGTGCTTAATAATATGTTGCAACTACAGTGTGCCAATATGTTGTCCTCATATCTCAGGTGCTTGACAATCAAACAAGTGCAGTTTAACCCTTAGATGTCCATTGAATTTTTAGCCATCTGCTTTTATGTCTAGAGCTTGTGATGAGTCCATGATGCACTGAAGGCCAACACGCATCTGTGGTCTTGATGTGTTGCCAGAGGCTGTCCCAGGAGCAATGTCGTCCTTCGCCCCCAGGTATGCTTAGCCCACTTAGGAGATATCAGCTCCATGCTTTTGGCTTGGATGGCGTGTGACCTTCTGTACAGAGGTACAGGATGCTCTGGAGATGGAGCACAATCAGACAGCTTTCCCCTTGGAAAGCATGTGTTTGGGGGGGAATTGTGTAATTTAACTCCACCTGGAAATCAAGTACCACACAGCTACTCACACATTCCCCCACACCTAGTGGAGAAGAGAATAGGGAAAAAAAAAAGGAAACTTCATGGGTTGAGATAAGAACAGTTTAATAATGGAAATAAAATACAATAGAATAATACTACTAATACTGGTAATAATAGTAGTAATAATAATAATAATAATTGCAGAAGACAAAGGAGAGTTAAAATAGAGGGAGAAAGAAATAACACCAAGGTGGTACCTGGTAGCCTGCTCAGGCAGCAGTAAGCTAAGAGTGAAGTCCCAAGTCACAAAACTCACCAAGGAGAGTCGAAGTAATGGTGTAGATGAGACCTGAACTAAAACGACACGTGAATGGACCTGTTCAGTCCCTAAAAGGCCAACATGAAATTACTTCTGCATTGTGGGTTTTTTGTTTATTTTCCCCCTCCAGCCTCCTTGGTCTTGAAAAAGCTTGGAGAATGAATGTCAAGGAGTTGTCCTCTTGCAGCATGTCAGGTCCATCACCCTTAAGTCACAGAAGAGATGAATTTTGAGTTGATCTCTGCTAGATATCCAGGTATAATTTGTCATTCATTATTTGTACTCTGTATTTTGTAACTGTCTGCGTGTGGACAGAAGGAGCCACAGGCAGAAGCAGCTGCTGTCTGTAGGTATCAAACAGCAAAAGCTCAAAGCAGACAGTCTTTGTTTGCAGGACAATATGAAAGCTTTGTAGGTGGTGCGTAGTGGTTGGGGTTTTTTTTCAATTTTTGATTTTTTTTCCTTTGGAGCTAGAGTACAACTCAGAGGGAAACTTTTGATATGCAAGAAATTCAGGGAAGTTTTAAAGATCAGGTGAAGCAAAAAGCTCAGAAGAACCAGTTGAGCTATGGCTCTTTGCATGGTGCCTGGTTAGGCACCATAGGGTTATGAGCCACCACAGCACTTCTTTTTGTGATTTTGTGTGTGTGTATGTGTGGGGGGGTTTGTTTGTTTGGTTTTGAGGATTTCTTGTTTTTTTTTGTTGGGTTGGGGTTTGTTTGTTTGTTTTTGTTTGTTTGTTTAATTCTGAAGAAGAGTTATATCCTGCCCAGGAAGCTTGGCTGGTACCCGGACCAGTCCTACTTACTTCTTTAAGGCGACAAGCTGCAATACCTTGTCCAGGCAGAATTGCAGAATTTGAGTCAAACCCTGCATCTGCAGTTAAGCCAATAGTCCTTTATGAAGACGGGGTATGTAATTCTCCCCTGTTGTGCAGGCCATTCAGCAGAGCAGTGTCAGTCTTTATAGTGTATGCATTACAGATACAGATGTTAGGAGCACCAACAAGGTTAAAGCTCTTCCATCAGAAGCCAGTGTTAGCAGGATCTCACATGTTGCAGAGTTTTAACTGGTTCAGCTGGTGCCTCCTGTGCAAAAGGTCATTCTTCTTCCTTATTTTTGTGTTGGGTTTGTTTTCTTTCTTTGTGTTTTGGAAAGTTCCAGTTAAAGTGGTTCAGCTGTTTTGGAGAAGGAGACTGGAAATTGTTTTTTAATAACAAAAATAAGCTTAATTGTTATCCTCAAGTTCCATGTTTTAGAGTAGGATTTTGGGCTTTAAAGGACAAAGGGTTCATGGGGTCCCCACGAAGGAGATGCTTTGCATGACATGTCTATGGGAATCTGTGTATTACCAAATTATACATCTCTTCTTTCAAAAAAAATGGAAAAGAGTGGTGGTGAAGCAGTCTCATTGTGTTCAGTGTCTGCCAACAAATCCTCTTGATATTTCCTCTGTTGGAATGGGAATATGGGTGAGGCTGAGCAGGTCTGTCTTTGGTGCTGTTTCTCCCAGCTGAAGGGGGTTATTGTAGGGCCACGTTCTAGGAAATAGGAAGTGTCAACTAGATGGATGTGGCTAGGGCCTGGCAGATATTATCAAACATAATACTTGAATTAGATTTCAGAGCCTTGTTCCAAAGTGTGGAAAATATGTATCTTAACATCTTTGCTTCAAAAAAATTAATATGGGCTACACAGTTCTCATCTTTCTAGCAAGTTCACTACCAAAAGGCCACTCTTTTATGATCATGTTAGACACACTTTCCCTAAGTCTAAGGAAAGCCCTGACAACCTTCTGACAGAAACAGGTGTTATGCTGCTGGTATTGATATGAATAAGGAAGTATACAGGGTCATTGGCTCCTCTTCCTGATTTGGCTACTCAGACCAAACCTCTAAAACCTACAGCAACAATTAAAAGTCTTAAGGAAAGTCCTGTGCAGAAGATGGCTGAGGAAAACTGATTAAAACACAGGTGAGACTGATGAATGGAGCAGGGAAGAGGAATCATGGCTTAGTGCAGGAAATAATTATGGTTCCCATTACTAGGAAAATCTTCACAATGGAGGTGAGGATTAGACTTCTTAGCTTTTTTGTTTACTGATGATGAATAAATTAAAGCAGGTCTCTGTACTATAGACAGCACTAGTAGAGCCCTGGTCTCTTCTGCTCATAGTCATAAGACAGTCAATTTTGCACATTCCGAGAGTTGATTGCAGCTTTACAACTTTGCTTGGAGCAACAATTCTTTGATGAACTTTAGGACTTCACTTACTTTCCTCATGCCTCTAATTCAAGATAGGGGCTATTCTTAGAAATGCTGGTATTCCTCAGGGTGAAAGGTCTCTGGAGAGGGACTTTTAACAAGGGCATGTAGTGATAGGACAAGGGGGAATGGATGTAAGCTGAAGGAGGTTAGGTATAGATTAGATATGAGGAAGAAATTATTTACTTAATTATATAAACTATTTGTAAGGGTGGTGAGGCACCGGCACAGGTTTCCCAGGAAGGCTGTGGACTTCTAATCCCTAAAGGTGTGCAAGACCAGGCTGGATGGGAGTCTGAGTAACCAATTTAGTGGAAGGTTCTCTGCTCATGGCAGGAGGGTTGGAACAAGATGATCATTAATCATTCTTTAACCTAACCAGCCTATGATTGTATGATATTTCTGCGGGCCTTGTCTAGTAGCTGTGATTAGGATTGAGCATTGAGGTGTGACTGAAAGCGCTGACTTTCAGAGTTGACCACTAAGCTCAGTATTGCACATCCTTAGGATTTGGATCTTTCTAGTCCTTGGCGTGCTCAACACACAACATGGGATGCTGCAGAAGCCCAAGAAAACCATCCATGCTGGAGTGCAAAAAGGAGTCAGTTGCCTCACAAAGTATTCCAAGCAGTGGAAGGAAACCCTAAACCACCAATTTTTTTAACAAAACAAGTGAAAAATGAAAGCCAAGAACTGCACAAAAGGATGGGCATTTTCTGCTTTCATGGCTGCCTGGAAACACAGAACAAGTTTCATGGGAGAAGTCAGCTCCAGCTGGGAACTGGACCTCACTTTCATGTTTACTTTGCAGGTCTACGTTGATTTGTTATGCTGCATGGGCACCCGAAGGCAGGCAGCTCCATGGCTCACTACCAGCCGGCTCAGCAGCTGCCTGCTCAAGTGGGTTTGCTTCCTACATAAAGCTTCTTGCTGTTGGCTCAAGCAACTTCGGGCACTTGGCTGTCTTCTCCCAGCAATTCCTATTGCTGTATTTTGTTTGGGAATGAGAGCTGAGCTGTCATTGAGAGCTTTATCCTGGTCTCTTTAGCATCCTTAGACAAAGGACTAATGCACTTTAGGTGCTTTGTGGGTAGGAAGAAACCTTCTTTGGGGAAGCTTGATGTTTGGTAGCCCTCTATAGATCATCCTTGCTCCTCATGAGAACCTTCTAGCTCCCTAGACATGGAAACCCCTTGCCAACAGGTTTGTAGTGCCCATTCTGCCTGTGTTGTAGACAGAGCTGGAGGGTGCTTCTATTTTTCATATTTTTTGAAACCCTGAGCTCCTCTATGATATTTTTTGTTGTTGTTTGGGCTTTACTAGGAGACCTCCTTGGAGACTGGCTCTTCTCTTTCTCTCTCTTCATTTGGATGCTTGATTCCTGGGAACATGTTTAGTGGGAGAGTCTGAAAAATGCCTTTTTCCTAGCAGTGAAGTCACTGCCCAGAAAGTAAAGCCAATGCTGCAGGGGATTGCTGAGCTACAGCACTTTATTCCTGGAACTGCATGAGGCAGCTCACACAGCATGGGAGGTATTACCACCTCGCTGATGTAGAGCTTTAGGGAATTATGCAATACTTTCATGCCTGAACAACCTGAAGCCCTGGATCTTCTGGGTGGTGGTCACTCCTCTGCGAAAGTACAGAGGTGTGGTACACAGCCCTCTCCTGTCTGCTCCTGTGGTTCCTGGTAACACATGGTGGAAGAGAGAGGGGAGAAATTAACCCCCCCGTGCACCTGACGGAAAGTGCAATCCCTTACGTGATGCATGTGCGGCAGCAATTCCTTCCTGACCATGGAGGAGATTGGCTCATGTCTTAAAGAGCAGGATTTAAATCACTTTTATCTTTATTCTCAGAGCTACATGGATAATTAATGCCTAAAAAATGACCCAACTGCAGTATTTGACTTGGTGACCTCCACTAACTGTGAATTTTGTGGGCTGGCTATACGCTGGGGGTGAGGAAAGCTTTTCTTTATTCTTGAAGAATGTGGGAATGTTTCATAGAGATGTCAGACAGGAAAAGAGGCCTTGAGAGATTGTCTACACTGATCTAAGCAGCTGGACCATGTGACACTTTCTGGTGAGGGGAATAGAAGGGAATAAAAGACCTCACCTGATTCTCATGAAGCAAAGCATGTATCCTGTGGCAAAAGGGCTGTGTTTATGTGCAGTGATTGTGCACCCATGGTTCCACTTCATATTTAAATTTACTCAAGTTATCTGTGCATTGGTGCTGTCCTGGGAGCTTTGGATAGTGAAACCTTCTGTACTATCCCATGAAAACATTGCCAGGCATCTTTACATTGTCCTGGATCTGTGCCCCAGTGGCTCAGGCTGGGGAGTGAGAAGTCCTTGTCCTCTCTGCTCAGCCTGCTCATCAAAAGGTCATCTGCTAGGATGAGCTGAGCTGACTATTTTTGTGGCAAAGGCCCTGGACAGAGGCTACTGAGTTGATTTGGTTGGTCATGTGCAAGTAAGCGGAGAGGAGCTCTCATTCCCTACCCATTCTGAGAGGATCCATGGGACAGGTTTTCCTCTCAGTTCATTCATTTAGTCTCATTATACCTTCAGTTATGTGAAGTCTGCTTTAAGAACTAAGAGGTGCACTTTGCAGCCAGCCCAGGGAGACACGGAGCACACCCTGACTGGAAACCCATCTCATCTCTTGCTGACCTATTTTGAAAGAGTAAATTCCTCTTCTCTGACTTCATTTATGTGCTGGCTGTCAAGTTATAAGAGAAGCATTTGACAGTGCCGATGCTGTTGTTTGTATCAGCAGACAATCACCAGCCTAACAAGAGTTTGTAATTTGACTAACAGCTCATGACATTATTATTCTTCTTTATTTCTGGCAGAAGAAATGCAGCAGCAACTTGCTTCCATGGTATCAGCTCCAAATGTCTGTGGCATCAGATCAGCCAAGGCCCTTTTTTAAAAAATTCAACCATACTCCCCCACGTCTTGCTAACTTTACAGTCCCCCATGGCATCTGTGTGCAGTGAACTGAGCTGTTGAGACTAAACGCAATTTGCAATCAGGCTTCTGTTAACGTGGAAATGTACCGGCTGCTCTCCTGCAGTATGGATTCTCATTCTGTCTAGCATATGGTAGCATTAAATTCAGTCTGGAGTGCCTCTCGTTGCCACACTGCTAGTCTTTGCAAAGTGGAGAACCCTGAAAAATAAGTGTGAGAGAAATATATTTCGGGAACTGGCTCTCCTCTAGCAGAGCTTGTCGGAACCTATCAAAAGGAGACCGTACCTCAAAAAACAGCCCTGACAGCCATCTAAGCAAGTACAGAAAACTGACTTGAACACTGATGCAAAAACCATGTACTTCCCAAGGCAGGTATCGCACAGGGGAGAAGGGGACAAGGAGAATCAGACAAGAGGAAGTTCATTATTAACAAGTTAAAAAGCTAGAAGCAGTCTACTGTTCTGCTAACAGTATGGGAGAGATTTTGATTCAGGAAGATAGCCTCGAGTATGAAGCCAGCAGTTATGTAAAGACTTGATATAAATGTAGCCAAAACAAGGCATATATCCATCCACAGAGAGAACAAACAGGAGAGCCTTTTAACCATTAAGTATTTCATTCCAGCTTTAGCTCGTTCAGCACATAAAAGCAGCCTTGGAATTTCTTCAGTGTTAGCATATCTCCCATTGTCATGTAAGGTAGTTTAATTTTAATTTTGCTATTTGAGTGTTATGAATAATTCAGAGTGTTTTCTCACTGTCAGCTCTGATGGATGCCCTCAGCTCTTCTTCCCTGAGGCACTCAGAGCACTGGACTTAGTGAAAAAGATACAAGGTGGATCTGAAGTGAATTGGGTTTGAGGCAAGAAATCTATTGCTGTGGCCCAGCTGAAACATGGGCATCTGAGTCATGAGCTCACAGTGCTGCTTATTCATTGCTTTCTTTAGTTGGTCCCACCATGAGGACCACGAGCATCTGTTCTACTCATGCACACCCATGTTATTTGTTACTCGCAAAACCACTAATTTATTTGGTACCCTGAGCCTTTGATGTGTGAAGAATCCCAGATTGTGGGCTATGGCCTGAAGTAAAAGCTATTGAGTGAACACATTTGATCTTAGCACCTGCCTTTTCTTAAACACTTAACTGAAAATTTCATATGAGTGGCCTGTATCTGGCTATTGAGAAGAACTGGGGACAGAAGTAGTGTCAGTAGCTGAGGAGTGTGATTACAAAAACCTCAAATGCTGAGATATAGGAGGGAAAGGTGGTTGTAGATCAAAGGCTTGGAAGCTTCAACTCTGTATGGCTGAAACTATAAGAGACTGTAGCATCCCAAAGTGCTTCCTGGCAGTATTATGTTTAAATAAGACTAATTGCCTGCTGGATGTAGGTGCTTCTTTCTTTATTACACTTCTCCATAGTTCTTGATAAGGGCTAAGACACATGGGAAGCTGTGTATTACCTGGCTTGGGCTCTGGACTTCATTAGTTCTCACACGTGCAATATCACTTTGTGAATACTTTAGTGTCCTGACCCACAGTGCTGTGACAATCTGAGATGGAAACAGCTATAGGCAGATTTGTGAGAAAAATAGAAACAGGCTGTTGGCTAATGAAGGTTTGTGGGTTTGGGTTTTTTTTTTTCTCAGAGAATGCTTTCAGACAGGAGAAAGATCTGGACCAGAGAGCAGATGAGGTAGATTTTGGACCTTCCTCAGTTCCAGATGGCCAGAATATTTCACGTGTGCTCCAGTGGAGAAACTCTGTACTTTACATGGAGTATAGAATAGGTGTGCTCATCCCAGCCTCAACACAACCTCATCTTTTTGTTTATTTTACTTCAATTAAAAATGTGAAAATTGGCCTGGCAGGGTCTCATTTTTGACTTTAAGGCTATTGCAGTATTTGCTTATTGTGGCTAGTGAAAATGAGGGTAATCTTCATCATGAGAGCTGAGTAGACCAAGAGACATCTCATCTCCCTTGGGAGGTGACTAATTCAAACTTTAATCCAGAAAGAGAAAAATGCAGTTCAAGAAAGTATTTTAGCACAGGTTTAAAATCTGAAAAACATGATGGAATTTAAGAATAAACTTGTGTGTTTATGTGCTTATGTGAATATGGGTAGAAAAGGGAGTATTTCCAAGTTCCCACTTCAGATTCTTAAATCTCTTTCTGAGAAAACCCGGATGTCAATTTTTTCCTGACTGTGAGTGGTTAGTTTGTCCTCGGTAGCGGGAGGACAAGCAGCTCTTGCTTGTCATGTTTACCCTAAATGTGACAACAGACAATTCCTAACTGTGTAACTCTCTCTTCTCCTCCACACGACATATCACTTAGTTGCCTCAGTGATATCCAACTGGGCTTCATCCCAATTATTTGTTTTTCTGGTAATCATCCATATTTCCTTGTAAGAAAAAAAATAGCATTGGAATAACTGTGGTTTTGCAAAGTAAATAACTGAGCGGAAACTCTATGCATCTGGAAAGGGGAAAAGGCAGGATTATTTTTTTGGGGAGGCATTTTCTTTGGGTTTAACCTATATCCTCAGATTCCATCACCAGAGACCTTAAGCTGGGCTGCACTCCTTTCTGCTCCCGTGCTTTGGTGCCTCGAGACAAGGACAGACAAGGTTCTGCACAAGGGTCTGTTTGCACTGATGCCACTCTGTGCAAGGTAAGTACCTGCAGGGCTCAGACTTCAAATGCTTGTGGATTCAGTCTGGCAAAGTTCATTTCAGATGACTTAGATCCCTGCCCAAATGCTATCCCTGTCTTAAAAAGCGAGAGGTCTGGTTTGCCAATGTATGGTGTCCTCATGGTGTCTGACAGAGACCTCCTCTGTTGTGTCACTGCTGGTCAGCTTGGTGATCTTAGCACTTCTGACGACCAAAAGTGCTTGGGCTTTGTCTTCCTTTGATATTTCTGCTTCTACTTTTCTGATCTTTTGCTGTCTGTTCTCATTTGGTTTCTATCCTCACCCATTACTGCAGCTCTGACTGTCCTGTTTCTAGTTCTGACTTCTAGTTTTACAGGAAGAAAGCTGCAGTTTCAGCAATAAAAATAGATAAAAATTCTTGTATTTTCTGTGAAATGTAGTGAACTGTCAAGAAGTTGGTACAGAGGAATCAATATGAAGGGCTGAGATGGGACAGGTGCTGCACCTTGGGCATTTGAAGAGTGCTGGTGAAATAAAAAGGGTGAAGTTGTAGGCATATTTTTGGATACCCGTGGGCTATGGATAATGACATTTCCATGGTTTTGATTACAGAAAAGGGCTGTTAATTTACCTGTAATGATCTAAAATGAATTGAAGAAAAAAGTTAAAAAAAAGACAATTACAGTAGTCATGACCTGAAGGCCATTGGGAATCAATGGCCAGCACTATAGATAACAAACATTTTATATCCTTCATTCTGGTACTCTGATGCTGTGCACAATAATTCACAATAATTTCTTAGAAACATATTTGAGGAGAAGGACGTGATTATTCATGCTTGATGGGATTTTCCCATGTTATTCTGGGGACAAATACGGAAGGTTTGGGGAACTTAGTAGCAAGTGAAGCCATCAGTTCTCTGATGGGACTTCAAAAGAAGAATTGTAAGACTGTAAAATGTGTATCTTTGACCTTCATCTCTTGGTCAGTTCAGTTCCCCTTGGCCAAACTTGGGATAAAGCAAACAAATTACTCAGATATTTACTAGTTCATAGCACATGAAATGCTCTAATCACAGGCAATTTTTGAATGACTAAAAATAAGAACTTCTCACTTCTGTGTAGCATGGTCTGTTTACAGAGTAATGAAAGGAAAGATGTCTCCATAGTAACCTGTAAAGCAGGCAAGTCTACTTCTTCCACTTTGATACAGTCTTCAGTAAACAGATTGTACATCTGGTTTAGAAAAAAAAAGAAAACAGAATAAACCACACTTTTGGATTATGTGACTTCCATTACTACTGAAGAGCTGCTGGGTTCAAGATCTGTCCCTCTGCTCCCCGTATTTGTTGCATTTGAAATGATCTATGAAAGCCAATAAATTGTAACAGATGTGAGTTGCTGTTACATCAAGGGGTCTCTACCTGAAGGGTTCTTCTGCAGGTGAAGAGACAGGGTGCTGTAAATAGTCTTTAAGCATGCCAACAAATAGCGTGAAGAGAAAACATTCCTATTGCCTGTGGATAGGGCCAAAAGTCTCAAGCTTACATTGAGACAGAAAATGTGATCAAGCCTAGTGATAGTGTGATAGTATTTTCTGAGGGTAGGAGGAGTTAATATTTAATGGATTTCTAACAAGGTTCCTTGTTTGAGAACAAAAAAAAAAAACCAAACAAACCCCACAAACAAAAAAAACCCAAACAAACAAAACCAACCAAACAAAAAAATTCAAACAAAACCCAACTCCCCCAAAAAACCACACCAGAAATTCTTTAAGTGGAGATAACAAAGTCTTTAGATACTGGGTCTTTTGGGTAACTTTTTGAGTTCCTATTCAGTACTGCACTCTACGATCCATTGTTTCCTCAGGGGTTCTCCTAGGAAGCAGGTATGGGTTTCTTTGAGAGGAGAATATGGAAGCTGCCTGCTGTTTTCTGTCTGATGCCACTTCTGTCAGACCTCTCCTGTTGGAAGGGCAGATACTATGTAACAGAAGTGAGGTCAAGCACATGAAATAAAAAAGGATGGTTGAAGGAGTGGCTTCAAACATCACTGCTTGAAAGTTCATGTTTCACTCGGGGGAGTAGAGGAGCAAATTAAGCCAGTAGTGCACTGCCTGGAGGGTGACTGTGTGACATGGGCATCTGAATAGGGACAGAGACTGGAGTGACCCAGGCACCAGACTCTGGAGATGGGATGAGGTAGGGCTTGGCTGACAGGATGTCCCAGTCCTTTCCTTGTACTGGGGTCTAGACTCTTTCATGTCTTCGTTTCAGTACACTATTACTGAACTCTCCAATTTCGTTTGTGGCTGTGGAGAGATGACTTGTAGGAGCTCTAAAATCCAGCTGTTTTTCAGGTATTATTGGTCTGAGGAAGGTAGACCTAGGGATAGAGAGGGGACAGGTTTCTGTGAACTCCCTGTTTCAGTTGAGCTGGTCTGATTGACCATCAGTATTTCCTAACCTGGCAGATGGAAACGGAAATTACAATTTTTTTTTAAATAATTCCAGTTACTTTTTTTTAAAAAAAATAAACAAAATTCAGTAAAATTTTATTCTGATGAAGACTGACAGATGATTCAGGGGACAAACATTTGTGGATCCTGATGTTATCTGAGCATGATTCTTGACTGTTGGGAGCATGTTGAGACCTGGACAACATGTCTTTCTCCTTCCCTGGAACTGTTCTGAAAACATGTAGATCTGGTGCCTAGGGGCATGGTTTAGTGGTGGACTTGCCAGTGTTAGGCTAAAGGCTGGACTTGGTGATCTTAGAGGTCCTTTCCAACCTGAATGATTCTATGACTTCTTGTGCTTTTGCTCCATGGTTTTTCCTCCCTTTCACTGGTAATATCTGCATTAATTTCTGCTACTCTCAATATCTCCTATTGCCAACTGTAATCCTGCATTAATCAATAATAATCAGAGCTTCCTAGCTGCTGCCATCTGTTTTCTCGATACGGGCTGTTTTTAAAACAGCTCAATTTGTGGCAAAGCACTTCCAGGGTGTGGCGTGTGTGGAATTGGAGGGGGGCTCAGAGCCAGCGGGGCAGGACGGGGAGACAGCGCGCTCCGGGAGGACGGATGCTCTCGGGGAGCACCTTCTGCCATCCCTGTCCAGTCCCTGGGAGTCGGGAAGGGTTTCTCCCCCGGGTAGCGGGCTGTCCCCAGGAGATGCTCGCGGTGCCGGCCGGGTGCTGTCGGCAGCAATCTGCTGCCACCTCCCGTCCGACCGGCGATGCCGTGCGGGGAGGGACGGCGGGCACCCGGCAGTGCCAAGGGGAGCACATGGGAAACCACCTCCAGCCTTCACGTATGGGATTTGTCATCTCCTTTATATTCTGACCGTAGTGCTTTTGTCTGCAAGGGCAGAGAGGATTTCAGCCGTCGTGGGTACTAGTGCTGGCTGCTGACCCCTCTCGTTGCATTTTTACTGTCTCCGCTATGCAAGGGCCTCCTTTCCTTTTGCAGTTTGTTCTTTCAGGTATCTTGGCCGCTTGGATCCCTCTACCAAAAGAACGACCAACACCTTGGAGGCACCCAGCTGGCAGCAATAGCAGGAGGAGGTGAGCTGGCCACTTCCCTCCGTCCCTGTGTCAGGGCAGCAGTGGGGAGCAGAGACTCCTTCCTTCTTTTTCCCCTCGCTGCAGATTACAGCAGCTCCCAACTCCACTGGCCTTCCCAGTCAGCTCTGGGCTGCTTGGCTGGGGCCTGGACACCAGAGCAGGGTGTGCCACGGTCCTGTGCCAGAGCTGCTTGCTGGCAGCCAGGCTCTGGCCAGGCAACTGTCCTGGTGCTGGCCAGTCCAAGGTGACTTGCTACTACTGGTCACTAGTTAGTAGTTGCTTTTTAATTTGGATCCATGTGCCTCCTTTTTGTTTTTGGGGGAGGGCAAGGGCTATTCTTTGTCCCTGCTTGCTTTTACTTCTTTGGCTTGTTCTCTAATAGCTATTGCAGCCTCCCTGCTGCCTGTGGTGACTACAAATTTGAGCTGAATTAATCCCAGACAGAGGCTCAATCTGAGGCAAACTTTCCTTCCAAAATGTTCAGTCTGAAAAGACATGAAAGCAACATGGTCTTGCCGCCTACCTTCCCTACGTTTGTCTCATCCCAGGCAAAGGTTTGTTCTCTCACTTTACTCAGGACTGAGAGGCCCTTGGTGCTGTGCTGGGCACTGACCAGGCAGACATGGAAGGATGAATCTGTCTGCCAGACCTCAGTGAGCAGACAAACAGAAAGCAGCAGCGTGGCTGGCACTGACAGGTTTTGCTTGCCGCCCTGGAAGCAGCCCTTGGTTGCAGCAGAGGTGTTGCTGCTCCTTCCCCAGCTGGCCCAGGCTGCTGGCACTGCTCAGACCCTAAGCCTGTCCTTGTGCAACCCTGTGCTGGCCATGTCTCTTCCTGTTCAGTTATCCCTCTCCATGTCTCCTAGAAGCATCAAGATTTCAGCTTTGGCTTCTCTGTTTCTCCCTGTTTCGTTTCTCAAGGAGTCTTATTTCATGGTATCCTGCCTTTTTGTGCTGAGGTTTGCTTTCATGCTGCCTGGCTGAGGTCAGCATCTGTTCCCACAGTCCCTGCCCAAGAGGGCTCTCTGATACCTGATAACACAGTTGCAGGTCCCAACCCCTCTCTGATAACAGCTGGGTATTAGATCCCAAAGCAGACACTCCTCCTAAATCAAACATAAGGAAGTAAATTGCCTTCCCCTTCATGTCCAGGTCTATGCTTGCAGGTATTCCTCATAAAGAAAGTGTTACAGCTACCCTGTGTGGGGGGACCACAGCAGGAGCCCCCCTCCCACAAGGGAAATTAATGTTCCTATAAACAGCTTTCCTCTGAATTCAGGTGCTGCTTCTTCCTTGACCTGAGACTAGCAGAGAGATCCTTCCAGCCCCATGACTGTGACAAGTAAAAATCCCCTGAGCTGCTTTCCTGTGGGATATTTTTTGTTTTCTCCTTTTTTTTTTTTTTTTTTTTTTTTTTTTTTT
>VZRE01007732.1:503057-554369 GCA_013396775.1 Cephalopterus ornatus | reverse complement strand
TTTTTTTTTTTTTTTTTTTTTGCATAAACATGAAGTGTTTCACAGGGAGTGTTTTAGCTTACATATATACAGTATTTTGCAGAACAGGAACCTGCGCATGGTTATGAGGACTCTTGGCAGTGCTGAATGTAACCTGTGTGCATGGGAGGGTGGGGGGACTCACTTGGCAAGTCTGGAGCCTGCAGAGCCAGTTCAGCTCAAGGAATCACACAGGGGAGCCTCTGGGGCTCCATGCAGTGATGGGGGAACAATAGAGCAACCAGCTTGCCTGTCCTTCTCCCTGTGCCTTATGCCAGGGTAATTTCAGCTGAGCACTCTGCTATATACCATCTGCATTAGGGCAGCACAAGTAGAGGGAGACTTTCCATTATACTGGCTAAGAGGAAGTTTTAGAGCAGCTTTTTAGCCAGGGAATTATGAGTTGGAGAAGCCTATTCAGACAGGAGGCAGATTCACTTTCCTAACCTACTTTTGAAAAAAATGAAACTCTCCAGTATTGTGAGGTTCTGCCCCACTATATTGCCTCAGAAGCATTTCAAGCCTTTGGAGAGCTTGAAGACTGGTAATCGTGTTCAGGGGTGTAGTGTTTAACCACATACCCAGATTCAAGACAGTGGTGGTGCAGTGATGGGAGCAGGGCAGAGAACTGCCAAGAGTGCCTGGGAAGTGAGCACACTACCAGCCTGAGAGCATGACCTCCAGCAGATCTCTTGGAAGAGAGAATCCTGCACACTTCTTAAGTGTTTCTCAACCTTTTTGGCCTATGAGCCACTGCTGCTGATTGAAAAATCACTTCTATTGATTGAAAAACTCTCTCTTCCTTCTAGCACTTTGAATCACAGATTTAGGAAAGTGGGTTTCAGATCTCTCTTGGATTTTTTTTTTTTCCTTACCCACTCTGAACCACTGCATTGAAGGCTGAAATGGGCTATTCTAGTTTGGTCAAGTCCATAAGTTACGCCACCAAAATCTGCTTGGTTACTCTTCCACCAAAAGCCAGGACCTCTTTTCTACGTCCAGAAAGGCACGTGGTCTTGCACTGCAGACATTCAGAGAAACAATCCATCACTTCACTTGTGTTGAACCTTCCTGCCGAACCCAAAGTTAATGATGGAGGTTTGGTTTTTCTTCTGAATTTGTTTGGCTAGTTCAGGCTCCTAGCTCTCACTTTTTGCTCTGCATTTCCCCTGTGGCTTTAAGTGCACTGTTGTAGCAAATATTTTTCCGTACTGAGGGAGCCAGATAGTACTTTTAGGCTGCCGTGACTTTCTCTTTGTGCTCCTGAAGTGCTTAGCAGGCTCTCGGAATACTCCTTATCAGTCTTGTGTAATGGTCACAGTGCACTCCAAGAGTTGTAAAAAAGCCAAAAGCCACACCCGTGTGGGCTGGCCCCTTCTACCCAACAAAAGAGTAATGCCTGGAGAACTTTAACCTCATACTGACTTGCTACCATCATTGCTTTCTCCTGTCAATATCTCTCAGCTTTTCCAGCTTAGGTTCAATTCAAATTTAGGACTGCGTAAAATATAGAAGAGAAAATTCTGGGGAAAAAGAACAACCTTACACATATCTGTAATTATAGACTGTGCATTGTATTTATCATTTTAGATTCGGTACAATTTTGTGTTAATACAGAGTAGTATCCCTTCTTTAGGAAGATGTTCTTAGCTGATTCTCTAATGGAAATAAATTGTCATGTACAAGCAATAAAAGCATACTTGGAAATTTTACTTTGTATTTCAGTTCTGCAACATGAAAACTCCGAGCTTTTATCTTTGTTGAGACCTATTTCTTGTGGTAATTCTGAAGTAGATGAGTTGCTTAGTAAGTTTGGGTGACCCAAAACAACACAGAGGGAAGGTGTTCCTACCCTCTGATGGAAGCATAGCCCAGAGGGAATCAAAATCATTGTAGGCTGCAGTTTTGGCCAGAGCTTGGAGTGATACCCTTTAATAAGACGTGTTGAAAACTTCCATTAAATAAATGTCCATGACCAGTTTTGCAAAAGATGCAAGAGAGAGACATGAGTCAAAGCCAAGCACGTTTTTTGTGCCTTGGAAACGAATTGCCTCCAATGAGCCCTCCTAGAAAGTTCATGCTGTTTACCATATGGAAGTTTCCATGGCCTTATCTTCGTATTCATACATCTATGGTTAGCAACCAGGCCAGCTGTACCAGGGCAGCTGTGCTAAGCTGGTATTTGCCAGAAACCTGTGTGAGTTCAACTTAGGTTCATCACTATGGTGTTGAAGGGTGCAATGTGCTGCTCCCAGCGCCTCTGCCACTTTGTGTTCCCTGCTAAATGCAAGTTGAGGCCTCCTATTCCTTGGTTTATCTGGGTGTGCACAAGAGAATAAATGGCTAAACAGATCTAAAGACTATGAGAGGTGAGAGAAGATGAGTGGTTAAACTACTGTTGTAGTTTTCCTGGTTGCTTTCTCTTGTATAAATGGAGTCTGGATTGGTTTAGATTTGGGTTTGGTGTTTAATATTAGAGTTTCCAAAAGTGGCATACAGGTCTGGATGATATTCTGGACAAGCTTCCAGAGGTTCAGGTATACATAAAAGTCTTATAAACCTGTATTTCTGGTGCCTGAGTCTTTTACAGAACTCTTGAATAACCCAAGCCAGAGCATTCAACCTTTCCGAACTTGGAGAACAACACTAACCTCCTATGAGCTGAGTGGCGTGGGGGGATATTCAGCTAATATTTGTAGAAGAGTAGGAATTCTTTAGAGGCATGAGAGAATGAGAGAATATTTGCAAAACACTTTGAGGTCTTGGGATAGATATTGCTACCAAAGGGTGAAGTGCTATTCACATGTTCTCTTATGTCTGTTGTTTACAAATAGAATAGAATGATGTTTTGAAGGTCAGGGACCTTGAGAACAATAGTGGGTTTGAAGCACTCATTTATTTTTACCAAGTTCAGATGCCTGGCATTCACTAGCATTTCATTTATATAAAGGATCTGATCAAATATTTTGGTTGTTTAGAGGGGTTGTTTTGCTTGTTTTTAGGCTGTTGAAATGTCAGATGGCGAAAACAAGCAAGAGTTCCAGCTGGAGCAAGTGGAAGAGAAACATGACCAAGATGGTAATGGGAAAACTTCAGATTCACTCTTGATTGGGAGTCCCTGCTTGGGACTGGGAGTCCCCACTTGTGGCTTCCAAACCCACTCTCTGTGCAAGCTCTTGTGAAAAGCAGCATCCTATGAGGAAGTTCGTCATCACCATGGTAAGCAGAGCCAGTAACAGTTTATTTTCACTGTTTGTTAGTCCATCCATGCTGGGAATTATTTGGGAGCTGGAATACTCAGCTTTTATACAGCCAAGAAAATCATAAGCACTCTGCTTTAATGACCCCAAATTTGAATTGGAGTTTCTTGACTTACGTTAACAGGGCAAATAATTGCCCAGTAGTTTGATCTTGTTCAATGGCATTCATGCTGTTATTTGTACCAGCAGATAATCTCTGCCTTCCTAACTTCTAGTGGGGATACAGACTAAATCTATATTTGAGTAATGGTGGAAGACAGACATATAATAAATGCTGTAAAATCCCTGGTCATTGATGGAAAAGTAAAAGCTGGTAAAAAGGGATCTGTCTAATCAGATAGCTCATTTAACACACAAAAAAAAAAAGATCTCACTTCCTCTAGTCTATGGCCAGCTTTCTTGAAGACAAAGGGAGGCATAATTTGTACTGGCAAAGCTAACCCTGATTTAAAATCAGAGTAAACAGTTGGCGCAAATTGCAGCTTTTGTTTGTTTACACTTGAAACTGTGCTAGTCACTGAGGGCTGGAGCTGCAGCAAATTCCTAATGTATGCTGCCATCTAATTTGTTATATTGATGGGGATTTATTCCCTAATGTTTTGGAAGCAGAGTACAGCAAAGAAGACTGAAATCACCTTGCAGTGATCGACTGAAACCCCTTCTTTGTTGGTGGTAATTGTAATATGGGAATGTACAAGGTATTAGGATGTGCTTGGTCAACCACTGCCATTTATTATGTCAATGAATTATTTGAAGAGCTTAATTCTAAGTGCTTTAAACTCCTGCTACCTTCACTGAGAAGTTGCTAACCACCTTACAAGGCTGTGTCCTTAGTTTCTGTGCCAGGGATGTGCTAGTCTAAGGGATGGGCAGAGAGTCTGTCAGGAAGGAAAAAAGGTGCATTGAAAGCCACTAATCTGTGACACAGTGTGAACGTGGTCTTTAGTTCTGTCTTGGAGACTGCTGTTCTAAAACATCACCTCAGGAGAGCCATGCTCATCAGCAGAGATATTCATAAGCTGCCATCAATGGCTGTCCATGAGCTATTGTACCCAAAAGACAAAGGGGGAGCGGAAATAATTATCCCTGAATTTGACAGTTCAGAACATGTGATGTATAGAGGAATGGAGCTAAACCCATGGGACCGGTACTGTCTAATTAATGGCTCTTTGTTGCTGTGCCACAGTCTCTACTCCGCTGTGAGGAGCACACTCTGATAGGCAAGTTGCCTGTGCTTGGGTTTGGATCTTGCCCATTCAGGCTTGTTACATACTCCCAAAAACTAGCCTGGAGATTTCAGCCCTCTAATATTCTGGCTATATGAGTCAAATAATAAGAATGTATGAAATCAGTCATATAAGCATAACTGAGCCTTCATTTTAGAGGTTAGTATTCAGATGGTTAAAACCCCAAGCATAATGATTATGTGAGAAAGTCATTATTTACTGGCTTTGAATCCCAATGGTAGGAGGTGGATCAAGGTATAAAGGTATAGACAGTAACTTGCAGAACTGAGTCCTCCTTGCTCGTAGAAAAAATATTTGACTTTGTTAACTACAGTTCTTTCTTGTCTAATTTCTTTGCTTTGCATTTCTCTGTGGAAGGCAACTTTATCTCCTCTGAGGAAGATGATCAATACAGTTAAATCAGAGCTGTGCAGGAGGAATGTTAGGGAGGTTGAAACCATCTAAAATGCTCCTTATTCTGCATTTTGCTTTGACATGAAGAGACACTCATGTTGAAGCTTGTGGGCTTTCTAGGCAGAGGAACATGGGGTGTGAGGCCTTTACACACCTCTTACAGTAGCCCCACATTTTTCTTCCCCTCCAGTTCTGCCTTTTATGTCAGTTGTTGATGGTTATGTGTCATGTGGAATCAGCCAGATTTTCTTCTCTTTCTTATTTCTTTTAACATTGCTTTAAATTTGATTTTTCGGGAAAGCTGCTGAAATAACACATGTGCAACAACACTTAAACATGCTAGAAACTTATATAAACCAATAGATGACTGTAGTGACCCATGAGGCTCCCTGTGCTTCAAACTCAGTTTCTGTTGTTACAACTCAAGGTCTTTCAGATCACTTTGGTAGTTTTCAATGCTTTGGTTTTGGTGACTGAAATATTGCTTGCTCAAAGCTCATAGGTCCTTGCTTATGACGAATTAGATGGATTACATGGCAGACTGTCAGTGAGGATGTCATGGCTGCCTTGTTGCCATCTGCATGAGACATGTTGGGCCACTGATTTTTTTATTATTATTATTATTTTTATTTATTTTTTATCTATTTTAGTCAGAAAATAGGTGATAGGCTAGCTCAGTAATTTTTACTTGGCTACTAAGAGTGTAGGATGTAAAGCAAACTAGTGTTAGTGGCTTCCTACAAAGGCATCACCTACACCTTTGACATCGAACTGATGATCTGGAAATGAAGCTGAAGTAGTTATATTTTGGCTCTGGTCTTTTATTGTCAGGTTTACTTTACCGTTCTTTTGCAACATTCCCCTGTTTTCACCAGGGGTGTTTGAGCAAGCCATGGAAAGTCCATGTCATCAAGAATGCAGAGACAACTATTTCAGCTTTTGGAATTTGAGAGAGCATGAAGGTACATGGGGGATCAGGCTGTGGTGATAGTGTGGGTGATGGACTGTTGGAAAGAAGACGTGGCAAGACTGGGAGAGGTCCAGCACAGTGGTGCACATGAGGTGTGTGCACACAGGACAAATGCCCAAGCAGTTGGATTATGCCAGCCTTGGTGCTAGTGTCGCTTCATGGAGCCGATATTTGGCCTAGCTCATCTAGAGGCACATGTATATTTAGAATGCAGACCTATTTCTAATAATAATCTTTCTGAAGTGATTGCTAGATAAGTCAATTATCTCACTCCTCTTAGAATGGGAACTATTAATTACATGAGTTATAGGCATAGAGCAAAGATGATCAAAGCAGATGATGCAATGGGATACTGATATCCACAGTGAGGTTTAACACTGACGATGTCTGTTCACTGTTTATGACATTCTTTGAAGATGGGTGATATGGAATGTTTCTAATTGATTACATTAGCAAGAGTGTTATCTGGAGGGCATTTGATGGCAATTCAGGATATCTCACTCTGTTTCTTGGTATTTCATTGGCCAGCTGAGCAAGTTAATTCTTCTTCCTGTGCCTTAGTTATCCCACTATTAAAATGCAGATAATTGCTCATAAAACTGAGATAATTATACTGTCCTTTTTGAAAAGTGCTCAGACCTACTGATTACAAGTTCTGGATACATTTTTGAAGCTGTTACTATTTTCTTTGTTTAGACAAGATAATAATAATAACAGACATGTCAACATCAGTGAATCTGTGCTCTGTTCAGAGCAGGCAGGGGGATTTGGAAACTTGAATCATTATTGGTTTCACTTTAAAGGTCTATGCTAGCAATTTCTTTGAAGGAAACAGTAAAGATTTATGCCAGAGCTCTTCTTTTTGCTGCAACTCGGTGCTTCTCTGCAGTGCCTATTTCTAGTTAAGAGAATCCTAGCATTTGGTAAATGACAGTCTAATAGGTGGCACATCACTCTTGTCTGGGAGTATAAATGTTCTGTACTTAAGAATCTTTGCAGGTGGCACCCTCGATTTAGTGGAGACCTGAATAACATCTATTGCCACTCCTGACAATTTTGAGGTCTCACAAAGCCATTTGAAAAGTGTAGAAGTAAATACTGGAGGATCAAGCTTAGGTGCTTTGGAAAGCCATTATGTGCAAAACAGCTGAATATCAGCCTGAGACATCATCCTCAAAATGTCGTCCACTGAAAGAAGGCCTATTTTTTAAAAAAATCTTACATGCTCCTTCCCTTCTTGATATTTTTCAAAAAACTTGTCATGTTCCTATTTGTCATCCTAAAGAAGATCAGATAGGGACTTCTTTTCTCTCTTGAGTTAGTGAAGATTAATGTGGCTGGAAGGAGAGTGGCCATTTACACCAGTAAGAGAATGTATAACTGCTGGAGGAGCCAACATCACTGATAGAGAACTGGCATTGTTCTACTCACTTGTTATTCAAGGTGCCTGAAAAGACTGTTGAAAGGAGGTCAGAATTACTGCAAGGGATCCATTTCCATGACAAAGTTGTGGCAGTGAATGCTTCGCACTGTTCTCCAGGGTCAGATGTGAACCTCAGGACCAACCCATTTTGCAGCTGGTTTGATGCTCAGGCCAAGTCCATAACCAAAAATCACCTTCTGCTTTTGCAAGAAGGGATACTTCAGATAAGAAGCATCCATTGATCTTGTTGGAGCAGGTGAAAGCAAAGAAGAGTAGAAGAGTTTGTATAAATGGCTTTCCCACTTGTAGTGGCTGGTCTTGCTAAAACAGTATCAAGATCTTTGAACTCAGCAGACAGCCTGAGTTTTCTTCCCAGATGTCACTGAAATACCTTCGTGTTGTTAAATTGCCGGTTGAAGGTGCCAAGTGTTCCTTTTATGTGGTCTTGGCTGCAAGAGGACAAACCTGATGCTGCATTTCTAAGTGCTAGGTGATGTTCATACGTACCCTGAGCCTTAGCCAGTCCCTTCTCCAAAGAATTTATGAATGGAACCATCAGAGAAAGTGGGTATGAAGTAACTCCTTTTCCAAAGCCAGTTTTCAGCTGGTGTGGGCACAGAGGGAGCTCAAAAACATTACTATTTTCCAGTTGATGTGGACAGCATTGGGAATATATCCAGGTTCCTGCAACAACTGATTTGATCATTTGGCAAAAAAAGATACACTATCAGTAGGCTTCTTCCACTTCCTTTGGGAATACAGTATCCTCAGTTCAGTCATCTCTTCGAATGTCTACTCCCCAGGATCATTGTACCAGATAGGCCCTGAGATGCTGGGAGTTCCTGGCAGAAGATTGGAATCCAGATCTGAGGAGCCCTCCAAACACGAAGACTAGCTTTCTGGTCTCTTGCTTGGCATTTTGTCCCTGCCACTGAGTTTTGCCTCCTGCTTTCATTTCTTGCCCTTCTTTGCTGTCATGCCCATCTTCATTCTTCCTGGACCACTGGAGGTAATACCCCATTTTAGAAATGATACTTAAGTTAGTACTTGTCTGTCCTGGCAATTGTGCATATTTGCTTTATTTTTTAAATAGCCCGTCTAGCAAAGGAGGGTGGCTCAGGGCAGATGCAATGTGACCTGCTCTTCCTTATGACAAGTGTAGCTGAGTTGCTAAGGATGTCAGGCTGGCTTATGTGACTGTTTTCCCTTTGGGACACGCTGCTGCCATCCTCCAGGTCCTGCACTTTGACACATCTTCAAAACATGCTTTCAAGTGGCTTTCAAGCTAGTTCAGCTGAAGTGGCAATTTGTGTAAGTTTTGAAAATGTTTGGGGGGCATTCCTTATAAAGAGTAGTTGTTGTTTGTTAGATATCAGTGCCTTATTTTCTGTCTATAGACAGAAATTTTTGCAGCTGCCTGTCCAGTGACTACCAGATAGGGGTAGTGCCAATGCAAATTTCACTGAGACACTCTGGGACCCTGAAGCTTTTGAGATTTCTTTGTTGGCAAACACTGGGTAATCAGGATACCTAAAAATACATAGATGTAGCCTACAAGTGCACTGATAAATGTGTTTCTTTTGAGACTTCAAAATATTCCCTCCTTCCCCAGACATCAAAACTTGAAGTATTTATTTCTTCTTCAGAGCATGAGCCCTGTGATCAGCAAGCTGAGTGAGAGTATCTTCACTAAAAGATGATACCCAAATAATCAACTCACAGTAAAATCAAGCTCATTTGACACTGCAACTTCTAAGTGTCTTTGGAAAATAACTTCCAGAACTACAGTTAAGTAACTACGATTCTCTGGGAATGTTCCTCTGAGAAGGACCCAAGTACTTCCCAGATTCTTGCACAGAGCCTAGCATTCAGGTGCTGTAGTCTCAATTACTATTTTGGAGCAAAATTCTCACAAAAGTCCACTGAGATAGTTTTAAAAACTGAATATACTTTACATTTGAAAATGTTAAGGCTATTAGTTAAGGCTTCTAAGTCACATTGACACTATCATTGCTGTTAATATCAAGTCCATTTAGTTGTTGCCTTGGAGCTCTTTACAATACGAGCCAGCTTAGTTAATGAGTGCAGTTCTGTGTTATTAGTTACCCAAAATCAGCTGGAAAAGCTGTTGGCTTTTATTTCTGAAATGGAACTGAATATGCTCAAACTCCAATGATGGGAACAAAGAGTCATCCTGTCAATTCTCTTCCTGCCAGCTGATGCCAGGGTCAGAGAAGTAGGTCACACCTTTCTGGTTTTGAGATGGAGCAATACTCATTTTAGACCAATTTGCTCTGAGCACGGAGCTCATCTGCTGGGTTGAACCAGGGCATTGTTGCTTTCTCTAGTGCATTGTTCTGCTCTCCCTCTAATTAGCTCCAAATGTTTCTTGTGCCTGGAACACAGTGGTAGTGATGAATAATGGGCTCTCTTCTCTTAACCCTTTGACCCCTAATTTGGCTGTCCACTCCCACCTAGATGCTTTCACTTTCCTGCTTCCACCTGTGTTAGTCTGACACCTGCCTGTATCAGACTTGCTGCTCCATAACCTCCTCTCTGCTGTTCTGAAAATTGAGTAGGAAGTGCAGGAGCATGGTCTTGGTTCCAGCATTTACTCTTAAGATCACGGTGTTTCCTTTACATGTGTGAATAAAGGTGCATCCCATGTGTCCTTGGCTCTGGGAAGGGGCAGAAGCCATAGTCAGTCCAGACCTCCTGCTTTAGGGATGACCTTCCCAGGAAAGTGGTTCAAACTGTTGATTTGTAGAACTGCTCTAGTTACATTCCAGAAGAAGAAAGGTATTGCCAGCTGATCCTAAGAAATGGGGTTTAATTGCTGATCGCCTTGGCTAAACAGTAATGCCTCTCAGATGTGGTTTCCTTATCAAGAGTAGGCTGCAGACACTAGGCAGGTCACATGTGAACAGGCACATGACAATTGAAACCTGAAGAAAGCAGGGGTGACATCTATGAATTTGTGCAGGTGACTGACATTAGTGGGGGGAAGGAGAGGGAAAGACTTGCTGCAGACAAGTCATGGGGGCAATGCTTGGAGGAAGTTGGACCAGTTGTAGCCTATCCTATAAAATAGTGCAACGTCCAAATATATTACCATCCTTTACACTTCAAATCTTCTTGCTTTAATTTGGTGGGATTTTTTTTTTTTTTTCCAATTTAGAAAATTGAGCCGTCAGCCCAGCACATGGAGCTATGGCAGGCAGGCAGACCTTTGGAGGCCTGGCAGGTATAGTAACTGGGCCAGCACTCCCATTTCAGCACAGCTGGTCATTGTCCTCTCCCTGGCACAGTGTGCCTCATCTATGCTGTCTCCCAGTGTGTTCCCTCAACTCAGTGGCAATACCTTTCAGCCTTGAAAAAACACTCAGAAGCCTCTGCAAGCCCTTTCTACACAGAGGAGTGTGAGCACTGAGGGCTGTGAGCTTCTGCTCTCTACCTGCCTCAGTCCTGCACCTCCCCGTGCTGCTTCCACAGAGAAATGCCCCCAAATTATTGCAAAGGCCAATGTGCTGTCATCACATTCTGTTTGTTTTATAACTGTCCAGTCCTGTAAAGCACTTGGTGGCATTTGGTGTAGGTTGGAAGCAGATTACAGCTTCAATAGCACTGTTCCATGTCTCTGATTGGAAAGGCTGAGGTTTTTTTTAAGTTGGTGTTGTCTGTCCTGAAGTTCACAAGGGCTGGGCTGAGGCTGGGGGTGTTTCAGTGGTATGATGCTTTTGGATGCTTGAATCACAGGTCCCTGGCTGTCTGAGCAACATGCAACTCCCAAGGAGCTGTATTCACTATAAATTCCTTTCACTGAAGATCTCTGTGGCTTGGAACTGGGAAGAGAAAGGGTAGGCATTGCAGACATTACTTTCTGTGCTACACGACCTTTGTGTGACTAACATCTCTGGAGGCTCAAAACACTGAAACTGGCCCACACCTCTTCTCCGTCACTCTCACATATTAGTTCTTGCCAAAGTCTCTTCTCAGCTGGTACCACAGCCCAGGAACAAGTGCTTCATCTGGGGTACAGAATGGCCTGTGATGGCCCTGGACTTGGTGTAGAGAACAGTTTATTTAAGCTCATGTTCTTTTTCTTTATAGAGACAGGTAATGACTGGGCAACAGAAGCTGCCCCATTAGCTGAAGCCACCTTTGCTCCTTGTGTGACAGAGTCCTTGGAGCTGCTGTCACTGTTGTGTTGACACAATCTGTGAAGTGAGTTTGCAAAGGTGGGAGTCATCCCCTACAGCTGAAAGACAATTCTCTGCGACAAGAACCTTGGTATCTGTAGACTGTAATTACACAAAGAGACCATGCTGCTAATCTAGTCTCACCTTCTGCCTCATTCAGACGAGACCTGTACCTGTAATGTCTGCATCAAGGCTAATAATTCACTGTTAAGATACAGCACATATTTCAGGAAGACAGCAAATCTTGCTTTAAGAGCTCCAAGGGTGGAGAATAAAACTCTCCCTTACATGATTTGTTCAACTGATAAACTAATGGCATTATTGCAAGTTTTAATTTTTAAAAGTTTATATTATTTCCAGTTTGATTTTATCTAGCTTTTACTTTGAGCTTCTGGATCTAGTTATAGTTTTGTTTGTTAGATTCATGAAGTCCTTTAGCATCTCTGACAGTCCCCAATGAGAAATGTTAATAAATTTAGATTAAATCACCTCCAAACCTTCCCTTCAGTAAGCCAAATAGATCAGGCTGCTGAAGTCTTTGTATCTCCCTTTCTTGCTCTCTGCAACATCTGGAATTGAATGATGGGTTAGGTTGGATCAATCATCTGCTCAGAGCGGCATCTGACCATCTATTTGATGATGCTTAAATACATCCCGCTGAAAGTACTTCTTTTACTTGTGGCTGGCTGTTTTCTAGACCAAAACCATCTGTGAATATTTTCCACTGACTAACCCGGCAAACCCAAGCCCGGAGCCGAGGGCAGGCGGTACCTGCTGCTGCTCGGGAGCCGGCGAGCCAGAGGCTGGGGCTGCGGGGCCCCGAGGCTGCGGGAGAGGTGCGGCGCCAGCGGGGCCGGGACCGGGGAGCACCAGGCAGCTGCGGCTCCTGCCGCGGGAAACGCAATTTGACCGTTTTTTTACCAGTTGCTCCCAATCGACTTCTTGCCTCCGGTTTTTTGTCGCTTGTTTGCTATTGCCCTCTAGTGGAAATAGGATGGCCAGTGGCTTGGCTTTCCAAGCTCTGTTTTCTCCTGGTTTTCCACTTTTTATTGCTCTGGGACAATCGTTCTGGTGATACGATGGATTTCAGTAGTATTATTTACCTGAATTTTAACATTCAGCTTCATTACTCAGAGTTTTATGCTATGCAGAAAACAAAGATTTGCCCTCTGCAATTGATAACTAATGTCCTGCCATGTCTGAGAGTAGAACAGACTTTCCTGTTCATTGAAATGTTTTGGCAAGAGAAACTGCATAACATGTTGCCATTTTAGGCTTAGAATAATTCAGTCCTGCAGTCAGAACTCTGAAGTGAACTCTGTGTGTCCTGCCAGCACCCAACAGCCTGGTACATGGAGTTATGTTCTCTTGAAGCAGAAATACTGCCTTTTTACTATTAGTATTTTTATCTGAAGTCTTTGCTTTTATTATAAAGAGTGAACTATTTAAAGCACACTCTTTCCAATCAATCATTTCCCTTTGTCAGACAAGCCAAATCATTTATTGAATGATCTTGGCTAATCAAAGTCTGTCTTCTTATAGAGATCCTAGAAGATGGTTTATTAATGAGACCTAGATATTTTTTTCCCCTCTTGTTGTAATGCAGGGAGATCTTAATAAGCAATGAATTGCTGTGTCTGCAATGACTTTTGAGAAGCTTAAAAGGAAAACAATAATACTATGACTAATATGATTGCTCTCCCCACACTGCCATCCGGTGGATGCAAAATTCATTTCCTTTTGTAAATGGGAAGGGAAATTCTCCTACTGATATCACAGCTTGCAAACTTGCACCAAGCAGACTCTCACTTGTAACGCGATTTCCAGACCAGTGAGGAAAATGTTGGCTATTCTTTTAGTGGTTTCATATTAGAAAAAGAAGATTTCCAGTCTCTCATCTACAAAAAACATCCTCTACCTTGGAATGGAAACCTGTCTGGATCTTGAAAAAGGGCTCGGAAAGCTTCCCAGACTCTCTGCTCTCATTACCTGGCATGGAGAGCCCAAGCCACTGAGCACTGCTACTCTGACTGCTTTTGGAAAATGAAGGTTGAGCTCCTAGGTTGATTTTGAGATAATCATTGTGTGGGCTAGCAACAACAGAGCCTAGGGCCTAGTACTGCATTTTTGATTTTGGGGGGAGAGGCATGGGGATGGGGGTTAACCCTATGCTTTTTTCCCCTAGGACTGATGACTGAAATAATTAAAAGAAGCATGTTGTGGTGCTCACAGCCTCCTACCTGCTGGTCTGCAAATGGGACCTCACCACACAGAGCTCCTTCCCAGTGCAGCAAATCTCACTGGCCACCACTGACTGTGTTGGCCACTTAACCATTCCAGAGGGATTTGGAAAAGTGAGTACTGGGAGTGGATGGAGGCAGTGTGAGAGACTGAGTCCCTCAGCTGAGTGCACAGATGTTGGGGCTCTGTCATTGCCTGCATCTTTCTCTACTTCTGGACCCTATATGAGTTAATCCAACAGCTGCAGCAATAGGATTTCCTGTGCCTCTCTTCAGGAGGGCTGTGGAAGTGGAGCAGAACAGGCAACCCCAGAGAACTGAGCTGGCAGGACCAACTCTGGCATTTCAGCTGCCGCAGGTGGGCCACACCAGGAAGTGGCATCCATCCTCTGAAGATAACATGACCCACGCTGGGTATGGTGCCAGCCCTTATCTGGGGGCCTTGGCTTTTTTTTTTTCAGGGCACATTAGCTCCAGAGGGACTCTGCAGTGGGGTGTTAGGGGCCATCATGGTGCCAGTCTGGAGGTGGGAAGTCCTGCCGCCTCATGGTGTTGCCAGCATGTTCCAGTTCTGAGTCATTCCCTCGCCTGTTTGTTTTTGGTATTTATTTATTTACCGCTGAGGTGTCAGCCCAGAGTAGGCTGACTGTGCTGAACTCCTTCGGTGGCCTGGTGGCTGCTGCCAGCTCTGTCAAAGTCCTGCAGTGTTGGGAGTGTTTCACCCTAAGCTGAGGGGGAGAGAGATCAGGCTCCTGCAAGAGCAATGCCACCACAAGCTCCCATCAAAAGCATGCTTGGCTCTAGGTAACGAGGGCAGTAGCACAGGGTAAACTACTTTCAGCCTCCCCACAGAGTCCCCGGCTCCCAGATCCTTTCCCTGAGCCGGCTGGCAGGGTGGAAAGAGGTTAAGAGGCATATCCTTTGCTGTAATTATATCCTGTTGCTAGAGATATTGTGCTCTGCTTAAAGAAATCATCATAATACAGCCTCCCGGAGAAGGTAATTACTGTACATCTTATGAACGGCTGCATGTGAATGTCTGCTCAAGCTGCTGTCAGCAGCAAGTTTCAACACATCTTACATACCAGGCATTTTACAGCCTTAGTTTTATTTGTTTTCATCGCCCCTTGCCTTGTGCTTTATTTTTCATTAATGGATCTGGGGTGGTTTTTTTGTTTGTGTTGGTTTTCTTTTTCTCTTTTTTTTCTCTCTCTTTTTTTTTTTTTTTTTTTAGGAGGCCAGAGTTCATGTCTTTGATGGAGTATTTGGGTGGTGGCCACAGCTTTTATTTGGTGCATTTCCATTGCTTTGTGGTGGCTTGAGAGGGACTGTCTGGAAGATATTGTTTCCGAGCTGTTCCCACATGGTAGCATCTGAGTGGGCCCTAGTTTCCTAGTCTGATCCCAGATAAAATGGACTATACCACTCTTGACAAAAGTTAATGTTACTACCTCTAGCACAACAGCATGAATTTAAGCCCATGAGACAACTTATTTTTGCTGTTCTACTTTCTGAGTTTCTTTCCCATATTGAAAAAGAGTTGGTCAGGGATGTCAGACCTTTGAGCTTTCTGAAACCAGTGACCTCCCTGCCTTGGTTAGCAGTCAATATACCTGTCACTGTGAGGTGGCTGGAGTGTTGGAAAATCAGAGCCTGGTAATTCTGTACACAGAGCTTACCATCTAACTGTCTTCAGAGCCCTATCCCTTGGTTTTGCAGGGACATTTGAGCCAAAGAGATGAGAAATGCCAGAGAGCCCTGGTTTGTCGCAGTAGGAGTGATCCAGCTACTCTTCCTTTCTCAAAGGTCACTCGTGCTTGCCTTTCCCCAGCAGTATGTGTGGTAATCTGGCCTTGTGTTCTGCATGTAGGGCCACAGTGTGTGATCGTGACACCCTGCATGGCTGTAAAAACATCATGTCCATCTCACGGCCAGCTTAACGAAGGATTTGAAACTACTCCTTGGATTGCTTCTTTATGCAAATGGCTGGGGCTCACTCTTGCATTGCTGAAACTGAATTGTCTTAGTACCCTCAATGATTTATTGTGTTTGTGGCCAGGCTTCTGTGCATGCTGAGCATATGCTGTCTTGCATCCAGAGGTGGCTTCATCCTGGTGCTGTGTCCATCTCTCTCTGTGATTCTTAGTAAAGCCTGAAAGGCAGCCTCGCTCCTGGAGGGTGGAAGGTGCGGCAATAAATGTGAGCTAATAATGTTATTGTTAAAAATAACTGGAGCTAAATTATAAAGAAAAAAATCATCTTATTCAGTCCTAGCCCAAGGGGGAAATGGACGTGAGGAATTGGGCAATCCTTCTGTAAGTTCTCTTTCTTTAGACTATATTTAAACCACACGGAGAGCCAGATTCTCAGCTGGTGTCAATTGTTGTTGACTTGAGTGGAGTGAGGCTGGTTTACACAAGTTGAGGCTGCTAAATGCCAGCATCTGGATGAAGCTGAGAGACAGCTGGAATTACTTTTGCAGAAACCTCTAATCTGATGCTGGCTCAAAAGATCTGAGCCCTCCTGAGTGCTCTGATTTAGTAGCTCTTTTGGGATGTGAAGGGTTATGAAAGGACCTTTACTCAGGTCAAAATTTGCTCTAATCTCAACTGGGTTCTGCATCTCTTGTGTCTGTCATTGCACTTTAGCTGGGCTCCTCTGAAAAACTCCACAAAACCTTTTTTACTTGCTACTTCACCAGCATCATGTCCTGTCTAGATGCTTTAATTATGAGAACCAGGGAGCGTACAGCATGATGTGTAGGTAAACCTGGGTTACTCCAAGGCAACCGTGTGCTGCTTCCCTCCCTCCCCTGACTGCCCTCCAAACTAGTTTTGCCAATTTGTTGTCTGTCCCAGTATGAACATTAGCAAAGTGGGGACTGCACAGTGCCACCTGGGCAATATTCATTTGAACTTTGCCTTCAGAAGCAAGTGTTCCAAACCATAGAAATGGAGAGGCAAACCTCAAATTGCAGTGGGATCTTGCAATAGTGCATTTAGCCTTCCCTACTTCTGTTTTTCTCTATGCCCAAAAACTCTCTGGATTAAATAAACAACCTTCCCCCCCACTACTGTCAGCAGAATGTATTAAATCTGTAAGCTGATTTCAGTATTTTTTGTGTACTTGTTGTATCCACTCTAATTCTGTTCTTATCCCTGGACTTGTTTTTTATTTACTCCAGCACAGACTGTATCCAAACTTGAGCTCTATCTATTTCAGCTATGTTCTTTACATAAGAGCTTTTAAAGCTACTGATTTAATAGGAGGCTGTCAAATAATCAATATGTCTAAAACATGGGAATGCATTTGCTCGATTCAGTTCCTCTCCACAGCATGCCACCTCCAGGAGCGTGTAATGAGAGGAAAAAAATAATTTTTTCTATTGCCCTTCTTTAATTTGTCATCTTCCCCAATCTCTTGCTGTAACTGGTACCAAAGAGAATTGTCTGTGATACTTAGCAAGGCCCCTGGGATTCAGATTGTTTCCCAAGTCTCTGCACTCGCCTTGAGGTGCTGTGCGGGTTTCCATGGGTCTCTGCAGGAACTGGTTCATCTGAGAGTAATCTGTTTGCTGTGTTTTGATTCCAAATCAATGTGCTTTGAAGTGATTATAGGGAGGGATTTTTCAGCTGGATTTTCTTTTTTTTCTTGGTAGCAGCTTTTGAAAGGCTCGATACTGATCCATGGGGAAGTGCCACCAAGCAGTTGCTTCTGCTCCAAGGGAGGCACCTTTTGCACTCCTGGCAGTGACATATGGGTGAGGGAATGCTCTGGGACATGCATTTACGTTGCAAGTCTTTATAGTCTGGATCAAAAAGTGCCTTTTTATAGGTCTTGGTAATTGAAACATGCCATGAGCATGGATGACTTGAAAGAAGATGATACTAGAAGCAGTTAATGGGTGACTTGGATGAATCTCCTGGCTTTGGGCTCTGGCAGGAGCTGCTGAGTTCAAGCTGCATAGTGCTGCTTCTTTGGGAAAATTGCACAGGTTTAATTAGTATCTGTTTCCCAACCGACAGAGAAGTCTATCTGAGTACTCTTTCTTCAGTGTAAGGTTGGGGTTTCATCTGAGTTCATCTAGGACACATTGAAGTATATCTTTATAAAGAGCTGAGTTTGGTGGCTTACGTACTGAAAGAGTGGACCTCCAGTCCTGAGACCCTGAAATCAAACTCCAGGTGGGACTTCTAGTCTAAGTGGGGATGTCCTCAGCTTGCACCTAGCCAAATCTGAGACTCCAGCTGGAGCTGTGGCTCTAGGACTCTTCCCAAAGGAGATTGAGGAAACAAAGCCAGGCCAGTTCCACTCTTGTATGGAAGTGGGAGCCAATCTTTCCCTCCCCCAGCCCTCAAATCTCTCTCTCAGGTTGGTGATTTGCTTCGGTTGAGGATCAGTTTTTGGTTGGGTTCTTGGACACTTGCTCATATCCCAGAATTCATTGCATGCACATGAGCCCAAGGAAAAAGGAAGATCCATGTGAAGCACAGTTCTTTCTCTTCTTTTTTTTACCATCACTGCATCATCACGTTGCTGTGAATGGGTGCATGGACACTGAGTAACTATGGATTCCTACATCTGATGCAGCTCTCAACCGGCCCATAACCAGTTCTCACATGCACCCAGCCAACAGGGCCACATCATCCCTTCTCCCTATGTTGATCTTCGGTTGGATGATCTTTAGAATAGATGAGCTTTGCCACCTTTTGCATCAGACTTCCAGCTAAACCTGCAGCGATAGCAGGAAGCTAGTTGTCATGTAATCTCTAGGAGAGCTGTAGGAAGAGTAGGTTTGTACTTCCTACACTGTTTGAAGGTGAGGGTGCCAGGCTGGGTGTGCATTGAAGGTCCCACTAAGGTTATTTTACTCCTGTCTTCGCTGGAGGATGTTTCCACAGAATGTACTATGGCAGGCTTTGAACCAATTTGTTGTTCCTTTGTTTACAACAAAATTAGTTCACTTTACATATGGATGTAAACTATCCATAAGATTGTTTACATTGGCACAGGGATCCATGTGCTTTCTGAGATGCAAGGAATTTAGCTACCAGGAGCTTGTTTAGTTTAGTTTGTTCCATTTGCAAAACAGATGGTGGTGGGGAAAATGTGTGTGTGGGGAGGCTTTAGGACAGGATTTTCTTAATGTTTGCTGCCTCTGTAGTTTCCTTTCTTGTTTGCTGGCTGAAGCAGGACAAGTTTCCTTCACAGGGAGAAGAAAGACAACACATAAGAACTGATATGCATTTTGCACCCAGGGAAAAATAAATATAATTTGGAATTGAGCTGTCATTTTGTGGGCATCTTTGCCAAGGTGGAACTCCCACTTCCTAGGGCTGGTGGAGGTACAGAAGAACCATGGAGGCCTTGTACATTGACTTGGCTCTGCCCTCCTGACTCCTCTGGAGCCCTGTGGGCCTCATCAGGCCTGCAAGGGATCTGTGATGGCATTGCTGTACTCCTGCAGAGCAAAAGGAGGGAAATCTTCATGAAATGTGTGCCCCAGAGCTGGCTGTGGTGGGGTGAGGCCACCCCCATGATACTGGGGTGTCCTTTCACTGTTGATGTATTTAGGCACAGCTCTCTGTTGAAGTGAGAAAGGGCTGTTGTCCTCAATGGAAACTGAAGCAGAGAGCAGAGAAGACAGGACCCAGTCGAGGTTCCACAGAGGGTGCCCAAAGGAGAATGTGGGTGGATCCCTGCTCTGGTCAGCCAACTATTTGAGCCTTGTGTCAGGCAGATCATTTTGGAAAAGGCCAGAGGTTCTCTGTTCCAAGGGCCAAGTCAGTGCCAAGTTGCAAGGGATGCCTGGAAGGCTTTGCCATGTCCATTTGTGGTGGCTTATGCATGCTGGGTTGTAGGGCACTGAGAGAAGTGTCACGTTCCACTGTATTTCCTAACAGAAAGATTGCCTGTTCTCATGGGCTCTGACACTCTGCTTTATATGTTTGGGAGATTTGGCCAAACTTCCCACAAGCCTTCATGTTCCTGTCTCTGCGTTTGTTCTGGGTGGCCAGTAATTCCCTCCTTGCAAGATCCTCACAGGAAGGATCTTGGACTGATCAGCCCTAATCAAACTTGGCACTTGCTTAGGGCAGGATCATATTCCCCTGCATACCTCTGTGGATATGGCAGGCAAAGAATTCGTCATCGTGCCTGATGACCTTGCCTGTAGCGTGAAGTGCCAAGAATGCCCCATGATTTCTCAGGGTGGGGTGCTGTCCACCACTCATGCCCAGCAAAGCTGATGACAGGGTGAACACACGCTGGGATTGCTGGTGCATTTGCTGGTGGGCTTGGTGGGGGAGGATCCCACATGCCACCATCTGGTTATTTTGGGCCATGAGCTGAGCTGCTTGAGCTACATCTTTCACTGCTTCATCCAATTTTCTGCCCCTATAGAAGCATTTCTCAGACATTAATGCCTTTCCCATCTAGATGTCATGTTTCTGGGAGACCTGTATGCATCTCGCTATGAGCCTACTGCATATGCTTTTACCCTTGTTCAAATCTCAGAGGTCAAGTGCTGTTGCTAAAGGTGCTCGAGTGTTTTGTAAGCCTCCACTGACAGAACAATGTCTGCCTCACAGGTCAAAAGTTTTTCTGTCTTTTTTTACCAAGGCTAGCTGGATATCTGTTGCATTTTGGTAGCTGCTGTTGAGGCAAGTGGGAAGTTTATTAGCAGCCATTTAACCCTTGTCCCTTTTAGATTTTTTGGAGCTTCAGAAGTCTTAGATCCCTCCTATTTCCATATGAAGAAGTTGAGGCATAGCAAGTTGCAGTGGTTTGTCTCAAGCAAGTCTAACCAGAAAGTGCTTGAAATCCAAATTTCTTGCTAATCAGACTGGGTCTTGATCAGAACATCCTTCTGTTTCTGGTATTAGAGCCTGCTGGTATCTGTGTGAAGAGAGAGGTCATCCTGCCCTAAGGCAAATGGAAATTGCCTGGAGCATGACATCTTGCTTCTCCTATTGTTCCCAAAATGACCAAAGAGTTGGTTGGAGCAGGAGCAAACCATTATCATAGATGGACCAGCTACAGAGGATAACGAAAGTAGGTGCCTTCCTTGAGCAAGATGGTGCTTGCCATATATGCTGTAGCACCAGGGTGCCCCATTGCAGGGTGGTGCCTGCCAGGTGAAATGTAGCCTCCAGTGATCACCTCGGAGCGGTGCTCTCCAAGCTGGGCTGGATTTTGCCCTGCTTTGTATGTAAGTGTGGTTGCCAACACCTGCACAGAGCAAAGATGTTATGCTAACAGACCTGAAGAGCAGCATCTGGTACCTGCTTGACCATGGCAGGGTGCACGGCCAGGTCGAAGTATGAACAGCAGCAACACTGAAGGGGAAAATGAAGCCAGCAGTCTTAGGCTATGGGTTTTCTACCATGCTCCAGCACTGTAGGCTTCCCTCCGTCATGTGTTGGAGCCTGTCTTTCTTGTAATTGTCCATCTGGATCAATTTACAGATTAAGCCCTGCAGCCACCTGTGGAAAATGTAGAGGTATAGCTCCATGCAGCGTATCTAGGGATGGCCTGGCCTGCTCAGTGGTCCTGCTTGGAGTCCCATGCTCTTCCCAAACTCCATTTGCAGTACAGGTAAACTGTAAAGGAGAGGAGTATGTGTAAGAGAAGGGAGATAGACCAGTGTGTCTGCATTTACCTGCCTCTTTGCAGGCTTTCCAATGAGAAACAGAATAGTTGCATGGCCCTTGGTGTTACGGGTTTGCAGTTTCCCTCTTGAAACCTTTAGATGTGGATCACTGGTAGGCACTACACAGGCAGCTAACAAAGAGACTCTGTCAAGCTTCAAGACTAGATACCATATGAAAGGCCAAGGCAGGATAGCTCAGACATTTGGGTGGAGTAGGGCTGGAAGGAGAATGTGACAGTGCAATGGAAGGGTGTAGTGGAAAATCAGGAATGGCACCTTGCAACTAGTCTAACCAGGACCTGGGGGGAGAAAGTTTCCAAGTGTTGTGGAAGCAGCCTTGCAAACTTTTATGGGGAGGTGGATGTTTCATTTTTCCATGCATATGAATGAGCACAAAGGTGTTTGGGAAAGAGCTAATTCTCAAACTTTGGTGCGTTACCCTTCACTTAACCATCAATCAGTGAGTGCTGCAGGACACCATCACTGCAATTCATGGAAAGGGACAATTAGAGATGGAGGAAAAGATACTCTATAGGAAAGAAGATACTTTTAGGAATCCCTGAGAAGTCCCTGCCTTATCTGGCCATTTCAGACACTGAGCACTCTCTCAGGCACTGGGCTTCTAGTCCTGTTGGTTGCAATGCCTCTCTTGGTGCCAGTGCAAAACCTCACTTGTGTGAGGATGTTCATTGGGAAGGATAGGGGTGAGTAGGACAAATGCACCAGCGAGGTATGGCAGGTTGCTGAGAGAATGGCCATGGGTCCTGCATAGGTTTAAGTTGAAAATGGCTTTGTCATCTGGTTGTGCAAGAGTGTCTGTGGCAGAGGGAACCTGTACGATGGAGAGGAAGGAGGAGTGCCTGCATGTGTGCATAAGGAAGTACCTGCAGCAGCTGTTGTAATTGTTTTAATAAAAGAATGTTTCCCTGAACTTCTCTTTTGGCGCCTGAGGGCCCTTCCCAGGATGCCCTTGCTAAAGCTACTGTTTGATTTCCAGGGCAAATGCAGTACACACACACACACAGAGCCCCATCTTGTTCATGCACCCCACAATCCCAGCAGCACATGGCTCCTTTTCCATTTGCTAACAGGGAAGGGGGAGTGCGGGGGTTGAAATAATGACAGAGCTGATTATAATTAATATTTTTTTAAGTCTGAAGAGTGAAAGTCCTGCCCAAGTCCCCCAGCTGAGCACAAGCCAAAGTGCTAAATCCCTGCAGGGGTGTGTTTTATTACCGACGCTCTGCGTGTCGAGGCTGGTCGCGGGGTCTGATGCTGTGTGTGTGGAATTTTTGTGGCTATTTTCTATTGTGCCAGTGAAAAGCAGGATCTCATCCATATAATGAAAAGGAAACTTGAAGGTTTCCACGCCTATATGGAGGTGAATGCTTGCAGCATTAGTGTTTTAATTAAGTGTTTTACCTTCACATGACTTTCACAGAATTGCAGAACATTTTGAATTGGAAGGGACCCACAAGGGTCATCAAGTCCAACTCTTAAGTGAATGGCCCATATGGGGATTGAACCCACAACCTTGGTGTTATTAGCACCATGCTCTAACTAACTTAGCTAATCTCAGTTCCCTATATGATCCCATTGCAAATGATGCAGTAGATGTTACTGGGGTCAGAATATGATGGGATTCTCAATGGCTCTTCCACAAAAGGTTTTGTCTGTTTCTTGGTTAGGCTGATCTGTAGCTGCATTGTTTACAGTCTTGTAATTCTTCAATGGGCAGAGTGTTCTGGGTTTGATTCGTCCCTGACTGCTCCTCTTTCAGGAGCAGAGTTCTGTGGGGAGGATGGGAACTGGGAGGCACTGTTTGCTTCTTGATCCTCTCTTGCTCAGCTGAGTGATTTCAAATAGATCTTTACATCTCCTCAGGGCTCCATTTTGTCTGCATGCCTGAGGTCACACAGTAGAGCTAAAGGCTGAGCTGGATATGGAAGCTGCTCTTAGCCCAGCTGTGTACACAAGGTAGTAGTGGCGCAGCTGCCCTTCCCAAATCAGTCCAAAGCCACATACTGCAAGCACTGACCACTTCAGTGGGCTTAGAGACCCTAAGACCACACCAAATTACCAGGAGAAGAAAGTAAGTTTCCTATGTGACACCTTAGAGGTACCTTCGACTGCTAATTGTAGCAGTGCTGGCTTCAATCTTGCAAGATTTTCAAGACCAACCGAGCTTTTTGGATGTGAAAATGTAGAGAGCCCCCAAGAACCTTGGGTACCTGAGCTGTGTTTGCACCTGTGCAGCCCTTGGTCTCTTAAGGCAAATTTCAACCAGCAGAGCATATGTGGCACTCCCCTGGAAAGGGGCTGCCTGAACGCAGTCCCCAGCAGCTTCCAGGTGCCCCTTTTCTCTGTCCTCCTCACAAAGAAAGAGTGTGTTGTCTCTGCTGTAGCTGTCTTTCTCTCGCCACCTTAGCAGGTGAGAGGCTGTTGGAACACAGGCCCACAGGTGGCAGCTCACAGCTTCCCCAGCCAGCTTCAAGCTAGTCTCGGGAAAAGAAGATATATCTCTACAAGGTGGCTCACTGTCTTCTGTCCCCATGTCTATCTGCAGGAACTCCACCAGGAATATGGCTGAACAACACCAGCTTGGTGGCTGCTCCCTCCATTCCAGGATGAATGTCTCTCCACATCCCACACAGCTGGCCCATATACTGCTGTTGCTCAACCTGCTGTTTTCTGCCCTCTTGGCAACGATGTGGACAAAAACAGCCTATAAATCTCTTCCCTGTGAGCTTCAGTGCCTGACCCTGAATCTTCAGTTTGTACTTGCAATACCTGAAACCCCCAAGTGATCTGTCATCTAAGAGTGAAATGCTTTGGGCTTTGAACTTGGCATCCCAAAAATACATTCAGCTCTGTTTGACAGAGGTCTGAGGCTTTCTCTGAAACTCTATTATTGTTTTCACTGGATTTTTTTGACCTTCCAAGTCCTCTTTCTTTTTTTTCACTCCCAGAACAGCATGCTCAGCATCTAAAGGACAAAGCTGGCTGGGGCATGCAGACTCTGAGCAGTGTAGGAGTTGCTGGGAGAGAGGAAGGGCAGCAGGACAGCTGTGACAGAGCACACACGGCTACTGCCCTCAATGAGCCCCTGTGCCCGTCACTATTGAAATAAAAGCACAGCAGGTCTCCAGAGAGTTCTCTCATGGGTCTTGCTGAACTTATAAGCTGGGACCACAATATAACTTAATTTCCTGAAATGTCAAGTGGCTTATACTGGCTGCCTGCTCTATTGGTGTTTTTCTTACAAACACATGGTACTCCCATTTCCTGCAAAAAGTTTCTATCAGTGCTTGATGATTGCTTAATAAGAGAAATCAGTAAGGACATGGAAAGTTCACATCCTGGAGATGAATGTAATGACTATAAGCTTTCTTCTGGGTTGCCAGAGTCTTTTTTTGGTTGCAGTTTGATTTATTTGTATTTTTATCCATCCAGCCGAGAACATTGATCTGAAGCTATATCCTGCAAATGCTGAGCCCATTGGTGAGCTGTAGGAGGCCTTCAGCAACCATCAGCATCACTCCAGAAGGAAAGGGTAGAATTTCTTGGATGATCAAGCTGGGAAAAGGTATATCAAATTGGCAATAGTCACAATTTGGGGGGCATAGCTGTCACTCTCATATTTTTATTACCTCTCTTCTGATAGACTGTGGGTTTTGTTTGATTTTGCAATAGAAGAGGGCTTGTATAATCACAGTATGGGTGTGAACTCTTATGAAGGTGACTGTAAGGCTTGCAGGCAAGCCTGAAGGATCCCAAATGGATTTGTTGTTATTTTTTATATTCCAGTTTCTAGACAAGTCTTTCCGTAATTTCTTAGGTGTGATTTTGGAGTCCTGTTGGCTCTTTATTCAGGATCATTCTTTTATCATTCTTGTGTGAATTAACGCTCTTTAGACCTGGAGATTCTGGTTTCATAGGGAACCTGGTAGAAAATAAGAAAAACTATTTCTTCATGATAATTTTCATGACTAACTGTAACGCTCCTCTGCTTAGAGCTTTCGCACTTCAACACGCTGTGCAGTCTATCAGCTAACTGTACAGCCTAGGTAAGTGATAGGTGAATAAAACTCCCTGCTATTTGTAGGGCATTTGAGCTTTTCCTAAGCCCTTAGTTTTCCCAGTCAGCACCATGTCTCTGAGGAGACCTGGGAAAAAAAGTATGGTGGTGAGCAAGGGGCCACTGAGAGCCACCCGCTGGGAAATGCTTGGCAGAGGGACTGACTGGCAATTTAGACTGGCTGAACATATGCCTGAAAGGAAAATCTTCTCTTCTGGTGGCTGTTTACTTTCCAAATGTCTCTTACAATCTGTGTCCTCTCCCAGCTATGCTTCACAGTTCTCATCTCGGTTCCTCGTGCAAGACATTGATCTCCAAGTGTCTGATGGAAGAAAAAACTAGCCAGTGATTGTAATGGAGAGCCTTGCCTGATTAGGTGTCAGGAATGTATTGAAAATAATGCAATTTTATGCCACTCCCTATATTTTAGAACCTGAGGGCCAATAACAGAGAAACTGGTCAAGCAAAGATAGAAAAACAATTAAAAAAAAAAGGCATTTTAATACTGAAAATATAATCAGCCCTGGTCTGCCGTTAAGGAGTGCACCAGCTTTTTTTTTAAAAGGAGCAAATCCTATTTCCTCATCACACCGCACACATAGGCACATTCCTTTGTTCAGCTCCTTCCCATCTCAGTACATTACATATCCCATATGCAGGTGTAATCATCTGATTACACAGTAATGTCTTGGTTCCCTAAATATTGGAAAATATTAAGGCACTGAGGTAAATAAACCTTGGTGTAGGGTACTGCCTGTTGCAGAGAGCAGATTCACTAATTTTTTGTTGTTGGATCCTCATGTCATCCCTTTGTGTAGATGTGTGTACACTGCCTGGCTGTAAAAAGCCTATATCTAATGTCTAATCACATTTTGCAGAAGGAAATTTGAGATGATTAAAAAAAATATTCTCTTTACTTTTTTTTTTGAGGAGTATAATTACAAGCAGGCACTCATAGGAGTTATGAAAGAAAAAAATATCAGTCTTGCATTTTGGGTACAACAGTTGTGTGACTGTCCTACTGTTTGCAGTTGCCCTCTGGCTGTTCAGGGCCTTTTTGACTGAAGGGGGACACTGTCATATGGGGCAAAGGATGCAGTGACTGGTGGTTTCATACCTGGCCAGCGTGAAGGCAACGGGGCATAAATCCATGTACTTCCTCACTAATATGTCCATCATTTGGCATTAATCTGGCCACTCTTACTACCCAAATTTCTGTTACAACTTCAAGACTGACTACCTGTACTGAGGAAAAAGAGAATTTTTGCACTTCGCAGATAAATCATCTCTTTGGAGGTCTAGCCACACCGGCATCCTCTGACCCAACTGATTTGGAAGCGGCTCTCAGTGCAAGAAGCCAACTGGGGTCACCCACAAGCATTGCAAAAGCTCCGCTGTCTCCTCACCCCAAGGGGCCAAGATATTTAGACAGCTGCCTCACTATGAATGGGACTCTCTGGCAACAGAATTAAGCAAAGATTAAAATCAGTTTTAGCTGTTAAATGTGTGCTTTGCACAGCATTTAGCAACTAAAAGGCTAATTATCTTTGAACTTATGCACGTGGTTTTAGATGGGATCCACACAAGTTGCTGTTTTTTCTGTTGTCTACAAGGAGCTGAAAATCAGGATAAAAATGAGATGCTGGTGTCAGTAAGGGCATAGCTTTTTGAGTAGGCTGGAGGCGGTGCCAGATCTGCAGAGAAGTAAGGCGCCTACTGAATGAGAATAGGTTAAAAACATTGTTCTAACACTTGTCATTCAGACTCTCCTATTTAATGGAAGTTCATGCTCTTGATTAAGGAAATGCAAGTGTGCATGAAGGTAGGAAAATGAGACTATTCTGAGAGAAAGCCAAGCTCATACCTGGAGGGAAAACTTTATCTGGATGTTGATGCTTGCAGGGCACAGAGAATGAAATCTAGAGGTGAGGAGCACTGGAGGACCTACATAAGTCAGTGTAGAGCACATCAGATTGAGTTTTACGAAGTTCTGCAGAAAGATAAGAAGATAAGGAAGAGTTTGGTGCTGAGTTGCAATATAATAGAGAGAGGGACTCCATGTCTCTGTGCAGCCTGGGTGCTTTGGAAAGCTGCATCAGGCTCAAGATACCCATGTCAGTGAAAACAGACAATGGGAGAAGGTAACATGGTTGATACAATACTGGTTCCATTAAAAAACCCTTTAGGGAAGCAACTGAGCATTGCCAAATTGTGATCAAAAATTCTGGATCTTCTCATCCAGCACAAGTCAAATCATGATATAAGACAAACTTTTTTCATTTTTTTTTTTAACTTTAACTTTTTTAACATTTAGATCACCCTTAAATTTTATTTCAACTTCTTTCTTAACCATAAATCATGCAGTTGTTACCGATATGGGTCCAGGAATCAAAAGGAATTTTGTCATACAGCTACGGAAGGAGAACTGATTGGAAGCCCTAATGTCAACCCATTTCTTGCATGGCCTTTTACACAGTTGAACATATCCCTCTTGCTCCCTTTTAACCAGCTCTCCCCTTACCTAAACACCCCAGCTCATGTGGTTGCTGGAGATTGTGTATCCCAACCTTCTGCTTTTCCATGGACTGTGCAATCTGTCCGCATCTTTCTTGAAGGGTGAGTCTGAGGCTAGAGGCAATCCACCAGTCAAGACCTGGCCCATGTTGAGGAGGGAGGAAGGATGTCTCTACAATCACAGTATGTTGTACTGATTTTTACTAAATTAAACTTCCCCCTTTCCCAATTTCCTGCAGATTATCAAGATCATTTTGAATTCTGATCTTCTGTTCTATATAATGTCAGCTTTTCTCAGTTTTTTTTGCCTGCAGGAGTAGTATAAATGCTGTCAATTAATTAATTTGATTTTCTTTGTGAAACTATTGAATGGAACGAATTTCTAAGAACAAGGCTGTCAAGCAGAACACCCAAGACGATGCGACTTATGAAATGATTATCAGATGTACTAGCTACAACACTTTTGCCCTGTCTAGGACAGGATTAATAGTTATTTTCACCTTTCTGTGTTTCATGGTTCTTTGTGTTGCAAAGCATCTCATGGAAATTAGTAGATAGTGGTTATAGAGCTGTCTTGGGTCCAGAGTTCAGACCTTCTGATATCAGCTCAGGGGCAGAGTCACAGTCTGACCTTTCACGAACCTCTGCAGCTTGTCAGACCTCTGTTTTGTCACGTGTCAGATGTGGGTCAATAAAGTTAGTTCTGTAAGCAATGGTGAAGGTTTCTGCATTGTTGTCAGAGAACCAATGCTATGAAAAGGACAGGTTCAAGAAAAAGTCAGTGAGAACTTTTTGCTTCAGTGTCGGGCCAGACCTGAATTGTAGGACAGTAAGACTTTGTGCCTTATGAAATGTAAGGTATGGATTATGCTCTTGAGAAACTCATTAAGGATAGTAACATGCCTTAACAAAAGAAAGATCTTTAGTTCAGGCAGCTTTGATTTGAAGATATCAAGGGAAAACCAATTTCTTTTAACAATGCAAATGGGTTCTGAAGTGATGATGAGAAGATGAATATGCTACTCTGAGTAGAGCTGAGCAGCAAAGCCTTGGTGTGGCAAGGTTCACAGAAGGCATCTTTGAATGACAAGCACTAGTTTGGGCAAGAGGTTTTTACTCCAAGCCAGCCAGGAGAGGTTAGAGATCTGCACAGTACATGTTCCTGATGACTCCACTGCTCTGTCCTTATTTCCATGGCTCTGCTGGTTACCTACCACCTTGGAGAGGTGCTGCAGGCACTTTCTAGTGGGCTAATGTCATTGGTCAGAGATCTCTGTGTATGTAAAATCTGGGAGAGATCTATACCATCCCTGCACAACTGATGTTTGTAGATGATGGGTGAGGCAGTGATGTCCCAGAGAGCTACACTGCCTTAGGCTATGATCTCATAAGTTAAGCAGGGTTGGGCCTGTTTGTTTTTGGAAGGGGACTTAGAAGGAGAAGTTGATTGCTACTGTCAATTTGACTTGGTAATTCAGAAGGTGGTGCTCTTCCCCCTGGGTAGCACAGGCTGACATGCCAGGATGATTTAGGCTCACCACAACTCCTAACCTTTTGGAAAAAATGTAATCCCAACATGCTCACCTTTCCAGAACCAACATCACGGGACTCCTGCTGTTACACCAAAGTCCCAACCAAATTCCACCTCAAAGCAACCACGCCCTGCAGATGGAGATCCACCCTGCCCTTCCAGGAGGATGCAGTAAACTTTGCTTTCCCTGCTGGGTTACATTGTACCTCCAGCTGAACTGCTGCAGAGCTCGGTACCGATGGCAGCAGTATTACTTGGACAGGCAGCAAATGCCCTTTCAATTAACCTGTGCAAGTGTTCTCAGTATAAAAGGACTGTTTAAATAGGTGTTTTCCCACCAGCAGGGATTTTTGGAAGTCTTGGTGGTACCTGTTTTGAGCAATGGCTTCCCTGTCCTGAGTGCAGGGTAGCGGCTGGAGCCTCCTTCTGTTTTGTCTTTGGCTGTTCCTACTGCAGCACAGTGCCAGGCTCTTACAGCACAGGCACACTCTGCTGCCTACTGCCCTCTTAGAGTGACAAAAAAATTTGCTTAGCTGTTTTGCATGCCTCTTAATAAGCCAGTGTGGCTACTTGGGCCAAATTCTGGAGTGATGTAAGTTATTTAACAGCATGTAGGTGTAAAGTGCAGCGATTTTCTGTACTGAGTGGGTGGTAAGGTAGGGGTGCAGCAGGAAAAGTAGCAAAGAGGATGTCATTAGATAACATGCTCTCTATGTGAAGGGCTGCTGGGAATGGAGCTCTGGTTGCTTTGGCCATGTCTAAAGGCAGATTTGTTCAGTATTTGTTTTCAAAGATGTGAATGTGCTTGTGTGCATTCTTCTCTTTTGGTTTAGCTTAAACCTTTCCTAATCCTGTTAGCAGAGATAAACCTGCTTGAACTACAAGTAAGTGTCTGCACGGGAGTTTGCACGAGCTGAATTAAATCTGTGTGAAATCATGCAGGGTACCCTTGTGTGGGTAAACACAACCTCATGTTGACACCTTCCTTCCAGCATCCTTGCCTTTCCTGGCTGTGCTGCTCCTGCTCTCCCCTCTTGGCAGAGGAGGTCACACTGAAGCTTCTTGTTCTCAGTTTCCACAGGAAAATAAGCAGCTCCCCCCTTCACCATCACAGTGACTATGCAGGAAAAGGGCTGAGTGAACTGAAACCAGGCCCTCTGTTTAGGGTCTGTCAAGAAGGAAAGGCTGTGTGCCAGCAGGACCAAGTCCCTGACCTAGTGACATGCAGAAGGGGGGATTGCTCCCTGTACTAGCCCCACTGATCTCTGCTGTCCTGGCAGAGCACGGTGGGAGAGGCAGGCAGCTGGGCTTAGCTCGTGCTTTTGCGTATTCTTTACCATGCGTGTCCTGTCTTGATAGTATTTATGCAAATTTTTAAGTAGAGGAAAAAGCTGTCACGTAAAACAAAAAATTCATCTGAAGGCCAAATATGTAGGTTGGTTGGCTTGTGTGTTTTCTTTTTTTTTTTTACCCCCAATTAAAAATAAAGTAACCTATAAAATGATGATCTAGTTTAATATCCTCATTACATGTTCCAGGCAGCATCTGAGTCATGCCATTTGCACTGTGCTTTGTACCCCTGCGGGGGATGTCAAAGTTCCATTTTTGGAATACTCCTTGGTCCACCCCAGTCAGATATGCCAGGTGAGAGTGCCAGGGTGCAGGGTTGTGGGTAGTGAAAGTGAATTCTCTCAGGATAAAATTGCTGTCAGGACAGGATCCACAGGTCACTATTTAAGGTAAAGGGGTCTTCTGGCTTGCCTGGGCCATTTCAATGGGGTATTTTTGCAGAGATAATTAGTAATATGATTGCTGGTTAATGCCAACTGTGATAATGGATTTTGTGACGCAGATTCTCATTTGCTAAGAGCCAGAGTAAACCAGACTTGCCTTCTGGGATCTGCATACCACAACAGTCCAGAGATCACAACTATGAAGACTATTTTTCCCAAAGACTCAAGGTCACAGTTGAGGTACAGCAATCTAATAATTTATTGCTGATCAGCTCACAGCTCCTGTTATGAGCCAAGGTGCCAAACTGCCTTTCACATCACTAAGAGCATGTATACTGGGGTTGCTACTACCCAGCTCATGAACAAGTGCCTTCATCTGTGGGACAGCACTTGTCAGCCTTTTCCACTGTTACAGGATCATGGAAAACAAGGCTGAACATTGTCTTCGCTTTAGAGCACTTGGTATCCAATAGGAAGGGGCTGGAAACAGGGGTTCTCCTTTAGGCTATAGATCTCCCACCTGCTGTCTCCAAACCCTCCCAGTGTGGTGAGCTTCAGGGACTTGGCAGATGTCAGCCCTTTTTCCACTAGAATTGCAGTTTTCTCCTTGGGCTGTGTCTAAATTTCGTTGGCATGGAGGCAAGGTATGATGTTACCAGCACTCCAGGGAATGCACTACCATACAATTATTACTTTTCAGATATGCTATACAGATACACTTGGAAATCTCCATTCTTCCCTTCCTTCAAAATACATGGCTTGAGTTGCTGCATTCAGAAACTGTGAGTCTCTGACTCTCTAATGGTTTGCCTGCTCAGAGAGGGTGACAGCCTACAGACATCTCAGCCTCTCAGCCTGTTTCTGTGTCCGGTGTTGAGGTGAATGAGCTAGACCCCACCAAAAGAAGACCTGCAGGACTGCTCCCAGAAGCCAGCACGGCACTGTGACCTTTGGCTTCCATCTGCCCCTTCCGGTCCTTCCAAGCCATCCCAGACTTTGTGCTCTTGGCTGTACACTGCCACCACCCCCTCCTTCTGCAGGACATGCAGCACAGCCCGAAGTGTCAGGCAGTAAAATCACTGCCTTCCTGGGCTGCCACACAACTCAAATTATTTTAGGCATGTTGACCTCAAGCACACACAGAAGCAACTATTATGTCTTATGGCCACAAGGCCAAGTGCCACACACTGTGGGCACGGTCGCTCTGCTCTAGAGCCAAGATAGCTCTGGGTGGTGTCGGCATGAGATGTTCCGTACTACCTGTCCTGGGAGGCTGGAAATCATTCCCTAGGGTGGATGCCACTAGAGATACAGATATAACCTTTAGCTACTAAGTAAAGAAATTACTTTTCCCACTGCAGGAGTGGGGTATACCTGTGTGCTATTAGTGTCAGAAATTCTAGGTTCCAGACCTGCTGCTGACTTTGATGAAGCTATTGTAACATTATCTAAAATACTGTCTTTCTGATTTCTTTTTTCATGCAAGTTGACAGCCAAAATTTCTGTTTAATACCTAAAAATTTTCCTTTTTCCTGATTTGCCCTCTTCCTCTCCGAAACTATATGCACACTACGAAATCGTATGCACACACACAAAAAAATGACTTCTGGAAGTCTGGATGCTTTCCTAGAGCATTTAATAGCACTGAGGACATAAAATACAGTACTGAGTCCTCTGGGAAAACTACAGTTAGTGGGATGAAAATACCTTCTGTAAATGATTGAGCTCCTGAAACAGTGTGAGTAATTAAAATGCTGTACAGGACAGAGCTGAAAATCCTTACAGGATTATCAGTGAGGCATTGTATAAAAGATGTCCTTGGGCTGGACAGTGGCAGCAACACTGAGTGGAGGCATTACTCAGAGCTTCTGCTGGGAATGGAAGGTGGCAGATACCATGTGCAGTACCTGGTTAGTCTTGTGTTTTCCTCCATTTCTAGCCTCACTATTACAGCTGAGAGGAGCTCTTCATAGCTTATTTATTTCATCGCAGGAAGACTACAGATTGATTGGTTGTTGGGGTGTTTTTTGTTTGTTAGATTTTTTTGTGGTTTGTTTTTTAAACCAGTCTGTGATGATGGTTGGGAGTCCAGAGCCAGGGAAGGGACAGCTTTGAAAAGTTGTTCTCTGTACGTCTACATGTGTGGTGGTCTTAGTGCATCTGTTCATCTGATCTTATCCAGGGATCAGGACCAAAGAGCTGCCCACAGACCTGGTTAAATATTTAACACCTCTTTCCAGTTTCCATGCCTTGTTTCCAAAGGCATTTCAGCACTTGAAAATGCCTACAGAGCTTTCACAGGGCCTTAGCTCATTGGATGCCAAATGTGATGGGACTGAATTGTATAACTTTATTGGAATCCTTGGAAATTTCCACTAGGAGTCCATTTGCCATGAACCTTAAATCCTTATGAAGTATAATCTGGGTGTATTTTTTGTTTGTTTGTTTTTCTGCCTGGCAGGAAAGGCTTCCTGGAGGTGCACTTCCCAGCATGGCAAGTCCTGCACAGTGTGCATGGAACAGCTTCAGAAATGGCAAAGGCTGCAAAGTACTTATACATTATGATAACCAGCTGGACAGGATTGAAAAGGACAGTGACACATTATGCAAGTGAGCAGTGATTAATTTATTTTGTGAAGATGTTTAAAACTCAGCATTGTTTTGGGCTCATGAGTGGAAGTTTGTTATGATAAATTTGTTGGAGGGTAAGGTCACATTTTCGTTTCCTGGGTAAAAAGTGAGGCCAGACAAATCGATAAATGCAGTTATAAGCACAGTTAGCAGATGACTGCATCTTATCTGATGTAGGGTGGCATGAGTGAGCTGATAAGTGTGGTGTGGGGAAGAGATGTGAAAGGGGAAGTACTCTGCACACAGTAGGCCTGGAGTGAATTTGAGTTGAAGAACTTTGCAGGGAAGACAGGAGTGAGAGAAAGGGAAGAAGAAAGGAAAAAAGAAACTTTCCTTGGTTGAGTGAAGGTGATGGCACTAGAGGGAACTGGAGAGAAGGTGTGTGTGTGAGTGGGCCAGACCTGAGCCATGCACATGGGCAAGGGGGAGCTCACTTGGGTACAAAACAGGTTAAACAAGGACACACGGCAAAAAGATAGGAAAGGGAGGAGGACGTGAAGGTTGGGAAGGTAGAAGGTGAGTCTAACTTGAGAATAGAGCTGTGAGATGGCAGGCAGGCCTTTCCTTTTCCAGAGGCAGTTGCCTATTATGCCTGTTTTTATCTCTCTGAAAGGAAGCTTTCCAAAAGCGTGAATAATACCTTATTAGGTAGATGGTAAAGCCCCTCCTTTTTATCCTGCTTTAATTCATGCTTCCTCTGCTTTGGTGGCTGCCTTGTACATAGTGCTGTTGAAAGTGCAATTATCATTCTTCCTGGTTGGGCGGCATGAAGGGCGTATCCTCTCGCAGCATCTCCTGGAGGCTTATTACTCAAGAGAGAGGAGTTGTGCACTAGAAGCCAAATTAAACTGAGCAAAGAGGAGGCCGTTTCCACCGCAGGGATGGAACAGATCGTTTTTCTGAAGACCAGGTCAGGAGCTAGTCTATGGGAGAACATGTAGCTGGAAGCCTGTTATGTAGTGAATTTGTGCCATGGAGATGAAAGGCAGAACCCTGTGATTCTTTGTGGCTTAGCCTGGCTCCCTCCCTTTTGTCCACTGCTGTAGGGATGTGTGTTTGTTAGCATCCTGTGTTTGACAGTGGAATATTGTCCTGCACAGGTTTCAAGGCTAGGAGCTGTACTTGTGACCCTCTCCTCTGGTCTTCTGCAGGACCTTGAGTGTTGCTTCTTAGAGAGCTATTCCAATCTAGCTTAAAGATCCCAAGTGATGGAAAATGCAGTGCATCCTTGAAGAACCACCTTTTAAACCCTTCCTCTTTTAAAAAGTATCTTTTTTCTCAGCATGAATTTGTCTGGGTTTTAGCTATCTTTAACCATTGCATCACCACTGTTTTCCTTCTGCTTGTTAGCAAAAACTCTTTACACACCACTCACTGATCAGCTTTGAGGGGCAAATGGAGTCTCCATCTCTATTTGCCAGGATTCCAGATGTCTCTGAAGCTTTCTAAGCACCAGGAAGCAAACAGTTAAGGCATCTGAGCCACAGGTCTCAGAACATTTTGCTAGGGAGCCAGGTGAGCAAAGAACAGATAAAGGCAACACCTGCCTATGGGTTTGGAACAGCCTGGGGCCATGGATAGAATGTAAATACATTCTGAAAATCTTATTGTCTGACACTGTGCCAGCATCTTCTGGGTTCTTGTCATGGAAAATATTTCAGCTGAGGTCATTCAGTCAGCAAAAAACCAGCATTTAATACCCTGTGAGGTGCCAACTTGCTTCTTTCTTTGTGTCGATAAATAAACAAGGTAGGGTAGCATTTCATGTTGCCAGGATGATCTTTGTTTTATTAGGAAGGGTTTAGAGTTTGCTGATTTTTTTTTTTTTTATTTCTCCTTCCTCCTCTTTAAATCCAAAGACTGTGTATTTCTTCTCCCTTTCTCTGTTTGCTCCTCTTGGCTCACACACACGCCCAGCCTTTAGAGTTAGAACTAATGTCTGCTTCTTGTAAATCTCTGCTGGCTGCCCCAGGCTGTGTTTTTAATTCCTTTATTCAGCTTTGAGATGAGTAGGAGAAAGGTGCAGCTTTTTGAGATGATGGAAGTTGCCATTTCCCTTCTTCAGTCAATTAGGCGCTTTGGTTGTTTTCGCCTAATTCTCAAAACTTTCCATTGATGATAGCACTAAGGGGCGTGGGGGGGAATGCTGAGGGATCTGGGAGGGAGAAGGAGGAGGGCTGGAAACTGGCTTATCTACTGGTAGAATGACTGATTTGCTGCCTGTGCCTCAGGAGAGAGAAACAACCTGACTGCAGAGATGTGTTCAGAGCAGCTGACCTTCTGGTCAGTCAGATTTATGGCTCTTGATTCCATCTGTGCAGTGCCTGTCCTTTCTTAAGTGTGACATGAGACGTAGTGATCTTGTCAGTGTGCTTGGGGAAACTATTGCTTTTTCTTCCAAATCTTTGCAATAAGAAAGGCCCTTAAAATTTGTGTGGGTCTTCCCTTAATTATGTGTCTTCGAGACCCCTTCCCACATCCTTCAGCTCCAGATCTTTCCATTGCTGCCTCTTTGGGTAAGTCATGGGTGTGCAGGCACTACTGAGTAAGGAGGAACTATTTGTCTAGAGGTGATCCCTACCTATCAAAAGTCTTCACCTCATCTATTTTCTTGGCCAACAGTCTCTTCCTGGCTCCTCTAGGCCTTGCTTACTGGCCTGTAATACCCAAGACCCTCGCGGGTGGTAACTACCTCATGTAGATGTTGCAGAAAGCGCTACATGGTCCTGTGAAGTCCAACAACAGTGTTCCCTTTCTTCCACTGCGTTTCAACAACGGCATGAGAGCAAAGGATGAGCTTTGCCCTCTGAAACATCAGCTCTTTCTGTTTTCAGGCAGGAAAGGAATGAGATCAGTCCTTCCACATCAGCACTTTTCTTTATCTTGTTATTTTCTGCCCCAAGTCTGTCAGGGTCTGCGGCTTGCCTGGTAATGAGTCTGCAAACCTTGGGGCTGGGAATCATCTCACCTGATTTTGGTTATCTAAAGCTTAGACATAAAGTTTAAGATTGTCATCTAGACTCTCTCTTTGCTCAGTGAGGAGTGATAAACAGCCCATGCTATTCACCTTACCCATCACAGACATCTGCCTTAGGTTGGGATGATTCACGCTTTGGAAGCTCCTCTGTACTCCACAAACTGTCAGGGAGGCATAGGTGAGCATTCAGATCTGGACCCCTAACTCTCACAGGGCTCTTCATCTGAGAAATCCAGCACCTGTCTTATTTTGACCATTTACAAGGGTATTGTTTATGTGCAGGATGGAATTATACTGTCCCGTGTTTTAAGGGGAGTGACTTGTGTCCATCTAACTGCTGAGATGTCTGTGCTGCTTTTGATGGAGATGGTGTTCTGCCTGTGATGGCCCAGAGAAACAGAGGAGGTTTTTAAAGTGAGAAGGTCACAAATACTTTGTCAAATGTTATCATTCTGCTATGAATTTTTCAATCAATCAGGTGGATTTTAACGCTACCAATTTCAGAGCTGATGTAAAAACATGGGGGCCTGGTTTCCATAAAAACTAAAGATCTCAACTGCTTTATATTTGCCCTTATGTTAATCTGGGATGTCATTGCTTATCTGTGTGTATATCTATGAGGGGAAAGACTGCAGGCATTCCCCATCCCACATGAGATATGGACCTCAAAATATAGAGGGGAAAATAGACTTTGGATCTGGGCTGATCTTCTCAGGTTGTTGCTGGAAGCACAATGGTGGCAAATTGCTGAGGCAGGGGACCCTGCTCTTCAACTGAAGACAGGAACTAGGCTGACAGGACAATAATAGTGTGTTGGCTCAACTGGCAAACACACATCCCTTTTGGACAGACCCAAAATGTTACATTGAGAAGCAGTTAATACACCGTTGTGTAAGGTTCCTAATGGACTGGAGCCAGAATGCTCCATTAACCACACACATATAAAATATTCATTGAGCTTGGGTTTTGTTGCCAAGCTGGAGAAAGGGGGAGAAGCTTTGTGTGTAGAGATAACACTGTCAGTATTGAGGGCTGAAGGGAGGAGTTGATGATGTGTTCTGAAATCTTTTATTCTTTTTGAGAAGTATTTCTGATCTTTGGCAGGGTGTTAAGGGGTGCAAAGAGGATTAAATGCAAGACATGCCAGGTTTTACATTTCATGTTTAATTGACTGAGGGTTGAAGGTACCTCCTGTCTCTGTGCCAAACTTCTTGATCTGTTCTGTACCATGTACTCTCTGCAAATTAAACACAGGGTCAGTCTTTAGGAAAAAAAAAAAAGGAAAAAAAAATGCAAAAACCACAATTGTGTTCCCCAGAAGGTTGGCTTCTAAATAGAAAACTTCCCTAAGCACAGGAAAGTGAGGGCTGTGGTGATAGGAAGTATAAGCACCAAAGTTTCTCTCTGGAAAACACATGTTCACCTGTTTTTTTGCTGGTTTTAGGTGTGCAATGAAAGAAGCTTTCTGTTTTCTGGGTGATGAATGTACAATGGACTTCTAGAAGAGATTTGGTTGGGAGAATTGTCTTGTTTTGTTGGTGGTGCTTGAATTAGGAGACAATAAGGCAAATTATAAAATTGTGTTTCAGACTGAATGAGTAAACATGTGTGTAAAAGATACTGTCCATGTGACCCCTCTCTCTTGCCAGAAGGAGACTTTGTGAATCCGCTTAAGTAAGACACATGCTGGAAGAACCACAGTCCCGCTGGGTAGGAAGAGCCAGGCTGTGGAGCTGCGTGGGCCTGATAACTGGGAATACAAGGCCAGGAGGGAGCATGTAGTGTTGTGCCTATGCTCTGGGGGCTTTGTTTCTTGTGGTGTCTGAGCAGCCTCTGAGAGAATACTGGAGAGGAGCTGGTGCCCTTTCTCGTGTATCATCTCTGGTCATTGTTGCATGGGCACCAAGGAAATACAAGGGAGAGGTCCAGGAGGCAAAACATAACATTTTGATAGGAGGGATGGTAAAGAACAGGAACTCCATTACATCATTCAAGAGATACTTGTCCCAGACAATGAGAGACACAATGATCCCACACAATGTGTGTCTAAGGAAGTGGTGTGGGAAGAACACAGAAGAGATGCTCAGGAATGGATGGTGGGGATGGTCTCTTGCGAACTGGGGGCAGCCAGGCTGGTGGCACTGGGAATGAAAACAAGTACTGGGAGAGTCTTTAAAATTATTTGAGATGAGGTCCTGGAGAAGAATACACTCAACCTTCATGGCAGGTTAGAACAGCCATCAGTAATGTTCAGATAATACAACAGTCTAAGCAAATCCACAGTTAAACCAGGCACATGCAGACGGGCAGCTAAACCAAGACCAAAAGTATCTGTGCTTTTCTATAAATATTAAATGTATATAAAGTGAGGATGGGTGAATGTCAATGTACTGGCCTCACAGAAGTCTTACTGAATGAAGCTAATCAGTACCATGCTGTACTACCAGGATAATTATTATGTGGAAATAACAAGAATAGATTTTGCTGTTGGAGGAGTGACTCACACTTGGTTGGAAATCAGAGTCCAATAAGATAAATCAGTTATCTGTATCATCATTTACCACCCACTCTCTATGGATTGAACGTTGCCATGCCAAATCAAGAAAAACATTATAATAAACTTACCCTTTCAAACATCTGACTATGGCAGTGAAAATATCCATGACATACCTAAGAAAGATCAGAGGCAATGGAAAGAGAGTATGCTAGAAAATAGACTGGAGAGGATTTATCCTAGTTAGGATATAAAGGGCAAATTTTAATTCACATTTTTAAACAGACCAATAAAAGAGAAAAGACACTTTTGACTAAGATCTCATTTAAACTATAGCTGTTGCACTGAAGAATTGCTTGGCAGTAGTGACCACTGCATGGGCAGTTTCGATACTTCACTAGTAATAATAACATTAGGAAAACCCCAAAGCCCATGACAGTAGTTTTCTTTCAAAAGCATTTTAATATTTAATAAATTTATTTTAACAGCATTAATGAGCATTAATTAAGAATATAAGTACCATGCCTGTAAAGTGGAGAAAACATATCTCATCGGTTCCCAAAATTCACCTAACCCCCCGAAAAAGTTATTAGAGTTAAAGAGTGGAGGAAGGGGGTCTATTAGAAATAAAAAGGTGTCCTTTAAAAAGTGGAAATCATGCCTAAGCAAAGAAAGCAGAGAGGAATATAATTCCTTACAAGTTAGATGTAAACCTGTAACAATACAAACTAAAATATTTTGAGGAGTGGCTCACAGAAGACATGGAAACTAACAACAAAAGTTCCTCCAAATACAACAGGAGCTGTCAGTCTGCTTGCAAATGGTGGGTTCAGCAAATGACCAAGGTGTGAAAGGAGCAGTCGAGGTCAGCAAGCAGAGGCACTACCTGGACAGCAAATGGGAAGTCCTCCAAGGTTTGAGCCCAAGGAATGGCCTTTAATTGAATTGTTAACAGAAAAGCTTTTTAAACAGATATGAATGAAATTAACAATAGCAAATCACCAGAACGAATGATATTCACTCAAACGTTCTAAATTACTCTGGTATGAAACTTTTGGGTTCAGTCAGCCTCAATCCCAGAGGAGGTAACTAATTTGACACCACTCTCAAGAAGAGTTCCAGCAGGGATTAAAAAAACTGCAGGCGACTGAAGTCTGGCTTCTCTACCAGGAAAAATTGAAAGGAAGTTACAACAGATTTAGTGGCAGCATACAAAAATACAGTATACTGCGGGTGTGTTAACACGACCTTTGTAAATTAAAGGCATGCATTGCAAACCCTGGAGATCTTCAAAGGAATGAATAAGCATCTGGAAAAGCATGTGACACTTAATATAGTGTGCTTGGGGTTTTGAATGGGTTTTGAATGGATTTTGAAAGGGTCTTACCAGGGTATGAAAAAAAAGATAGCTGTAAGTAGCCAATTTTCACACTAGAAAATTTTTATGTTTCTTATAGTGATCCCTTGGGGGCAGGAGGGGGAGGGCAGTCCTTGTAGAATTTCTGGGGCAGGGCAACTGTGTTCTTCAACAGCCCTCCCTGGAAAAAAGAATTAGTAGAGAGGGCAGTGAATTCAGTCATGCCAAAAAATTACTGTCAAAGTAATAACTAAAGCTTTTTGGTCCTTTGCAGAAGGATCTTGAGAAACTGGGCAGTACAGTGGCAGACAAAAGTCAGTGTCAGTACATATAAATCTTACAGGGGAAAATAATCTTGAACATTCATGCCTCTGTGTTTTCATTAATTTTCTGTGTTTTTTCTATTCAGGAAAATGATTAATAAAGTCCTTTTTGCTCATTTTCCAGAAATATGAGACAAGTACTACAAGGCCTATAAATTACAAAGATAAATTTTTTGAGTTTTTTGGAATAATTGACAACAAAACAAAAAGCTTATGCCACTGCAGTATATACAGGAGAGAGACAGAGTTATTGATCTTCCTGCAGTGTTCCTGTATACTGTTCACTCAATTTCAAAAAAGATGTGTTCAAAGTACAAAAGGCATTGAAAAGAACAATAAGAGTAGCTAGAAGTGTGAAATATCACTTTTTTTAAGGAAAAGTCTAAATAAAGTATTGCTCTTCAGTCTCGAAAACTGAGGAAGCATTTGACAGAGGCTCATAAAATCATGAGTGATGTGGAAGAGGTGAATGGGAACTGATCATTTCCTCCTTCCTGTAACACAAGAACTAAGGGTGCTAAAGAAACTGAATGCATAGTAGCATTGAATCAAAGGAGTACTTTTTCATATTTTATTGTGGAAGTGGTGATGGATACTGGAAATAGGAAAATGGAATAAATATAAGATAGGATCAGCCAAAATCGTGTCGAATCCACTCATCAGAGGCTACTAAATACAATGGCCTATGTAGGCTTGGAAGTTGCTTCAAGTCCCTAAATTGCTATGGCCGGAAACTGTGATCATTCTGTGTGTGGACTGTATCATGTGTCTGTTAAGTATCTGCTTTTGCACAGTGTTGCAGGTCAACTGCTGGGCTAGATAAAGCTTGGCTTTACCTATGCCACCATGTTTGTGTCCCTTTTCTACTGAAGTTGAACTTGCTTAACTCCAAAATTTGTTTCCTGCTTTGTGCCGTCCAGCAATTCACTTGGAAATATTCCTTTTCCTCTCTGTAGGTTTGTGTGAGCTTTTGGCCCAATTGCTAGTACTCAGTTTTCCCTGCTTGATGTGCAAGTTTCTGCATCCTCAGCCAATGGATCCCTTTTCATATTTGGAGATCAGCATTGTGTTTCCTTTTAAAAAATCACAGTATATCAGCCAGATTCACAAAATCAATTGATTTATAAGCCCTGAGTTAACAATGCATGTAAACAGACAACTAACTTTAAGCATATGCTTAAGTTCTGTGGATCTCAATCACATGCTTAAGTGCTTTGCCAGATAAAAATAGAAGCATGATTTAACAGTAAGCCTGACTTTCCATTGTGCTATTTTAGTTTTATGCTGATTTAACTCCAGCTAACTCAGCCAGGATACAGGACTTGGTTTGGAGAAGACAAGCTTTGGTCTAAAAACAAGTTATTCCAAACCCTAGAGCTGGAAGAAGTTCTCTAGGACCAAAGATTTACAAGAAAGGGTGTGATGGCAGTGTTAGGCTGCTTCTTCTGGATTCACGGTAGGAGTTTGAGTTTCATGCTGGAATTGCACAACACCCAGATACAAGTGGGTGTCTGGCCATGCTGACAAAGTTAAAAGCATCCAGATGCGAATGTCTTGGCTATGGAAACTTTTGTGCTTTAAATGTGCTAGCCCAATTTTCTGGCAAGAATATTTGGACTTCTTCCTCTGCTGAGATTTTTTTCAGGGTAATTTAAAATGTTGAGCAATGTAGTGATTTGCCTATGGTATAATCTATAGATCTGCCCCTGAAAAGCTAATCACAGGCCATTTCACCTGGATTTCCCTAAAATATAAACAGATATTAGGAAAGAGAAAGGAAAAGTACTGCTCTTGTTTTGAACTGAATTGAAAAATCAAGGAACCTCAGCAGTGTTTGAGAGAGGAAGAGCAGAATATTGTAAACATTATGCTAGAAAGATGAGATGCTGCACCCACCCCAGGTTTGATAGCAGTCCAAAGGCATGTGAATGAGTCAGGAGACTGGATTCTTTAATTTCTGATGTTGAACGCTCTTAAATCAGAGGATCAGCAGCCTGATTTTGTTTGTATTATGGTTCACCTAGCAGTTTGAAAAAGAGACATCAAACAGACTCTTCAAAGAATAATCTAGATTTATACTGATGTCTTTCAACTGTACATGCATAACTGCCCTAGAATTTGAAAGGCTACTGACTTGAAATTGTTGAGAACTCTTAGAGTCATGTTACTGAATATATTTCTTTTGTTCTGAATTGGTTATTTAATAGGGAAAGGAGAAGGCATGAGAAATCCCTCAAATCATTTGAGGGAAGGATTGGTTCTGCTCCAGTGAAACCCGTGGTCTGTGACCCCTATGAGGCCTTTAGTGAACATTATGGGAAGAATTGCAGTAGAAGTTTCATTGCACTCTGAAGGTGAGAGAACTGATGGATCTGGATAGCAGGTGGAAACACATAGGTACCTAAAGGATGATGTCCTGTTTTGAATCTGAGTGCTGAACTGCCTCATGTCTAAAATTTCTCGTGTTTAGAAAGGCTGAGACAGCTTAATTTTAAACCTCATAGTCATATGACAATGATCTAAAGTCATGTCAGAAAAAAAGAAGACGAACACAGAGTAATATCTGTAATGCCATGCAAGTGGGTGGGTTTTTTAGTTTTTTGCCTCTAGCTCCAGTGTAGCCCTCAAAGGTCAATGATGACTAAATCTGGTGTATTTCTCTAGTCTAAAAATGTAAATGTGGTCTTATAGAAAAATTAAAGGTATTTCTGTATCTTTGAGTTGCACGAGTGGCTTACCCACTCACATTTGTACGGAAGTCTTTCAGGACTGGTAAGATTAGTTTCCTTTTTGGGCTGGGCAAATGAAAACTAATGCCAGATTGTGTAGGCATCTCTGGATTGATATGAGTGAAACATCAAAACTCATCAGTATCTGCAGATATTTGCTTGACAGCAGTAGAAAACAACATGGCTGAAGCCCTAGGGTGCTGGGATAAATATTTTTGCCAGCCCATATGGGAAGGGAGGTAGATCACAGGATATGTTGAGTCCAGAGGTAGGAAGAGTCACCTGCATGGAGATGCATGGAAGCTTTGTCTTTCCATTGTGACAGAAGAATGATGAAATAATGTATTTCACTGTGATAATAAATCCAGACTAGTTTTGAAATTGGTGTCTGATATCTTCTGCAAATAAGATTGCAGCAGATGGCTTCATTGCTCCCCAGTCCCAACCAGAAATATGAATTATTCTTAAAACGCTGAAGGAAATGTTAGGAAAAAAGCAGTGCAGACTCTGCATTCCAGTGGGAAATGGGTGTAGAGGTAAAATGGCTAAAAGCAGAGGTGTAAGACTTGCCTTTAATTGGTACCTTTCCTGATTATATTACATAGTCTTCAAGGCTTATCTTGAAGTTCTGTGCACAAATAGGAGTGTGCTCTGTGTCTGAATGTAGCAAAGGCTAGCCTGTGTCACAGAGGTAGAGCAAGTCTTGTTCACCGAAACCTCAAGGTGGGTTTTAGGAACATGGAGCTTCATTCCTCATTTTGTTATAAAGTTTTTCCGTGTCTTTCAGCAAGTTCTGCTGGGTTACATGCAGGTACCTATGCATAATACTACTATAGGCTAAAATGTGCCTCTGAAAATACATAAGGAGCTGTGCTGTCCTCTTGCAGAGGAGCGGTCATGCCACCACTCTGGTGTTGGGACTGGGATCTCAGCCACAGAAAAGTGTTCTCCTGGAAACAGCAAACAAACAGTGGGTTGGCCCCTCCTGCTGCAGCACACCCCCAAGTCCTGGTGCAGGGAACTGTTTCATGTGAACAGTTACATCTCCCAAAACATTTACATGCATATGCACATGCTCTCTCTGGGTTTTTACCACTTGACCATAAAACACGAATGCTTTTCAGGTGCGAAACCTCCCTATGCCCCCGTCTGGTTTGCTGTGTACCTCACTGGGAGTGGTATGGGTGCACAGATAATGGCTTCTTTCACACTATAGTTGTCCAGCTTCAATTTGCTGTTCCCTTTCCCTCGGACTGGATTGCCTGCTAATGCTGATATAACCTCCGTTTCACTCCCTCTCCATCCTCACTGTAAATTGACTTGCCACAACCTGTTACTCTCCCGAAATCACAAAGCCTCAGAAGATAATTTGTTGCTGGTGCTGATAGCATCTGTTTATTCTAATGCAGCAGGCAGTCAGGCCATGCTCCCCTGCAGATGGGGAGAAAATGACCTTCAGTAGAATCACAAACTTAACAATTCTGGAACAGCATCTCCCTTGGAAGCTGGCTCCTGGTAATCTGAAGTCCATGTTTTCCTGTGGGCAGCACTCAAACCAGTGCAGAGCAGGTCTGCCATCAGTGAGGCAGGAGGTAACCTACAGCTTTTTAGAGAGTAAGGAAACATGGGAATGCTCACGGTAGTATTGTGGCCTGAAAAGAAGTGCTGTGCACCAGATTTTTTCAGGATGCTTGGATTCCTTGTTTTCATAAGCATGAAAACTGCTTCTGCTCCTTTGTCAACAAATGTCCAATTAGAGTTTGATGCTGGTGCCCCACAGAAGGTCTGATTAGGACATTGTCACTTGGAAAATCACATAAATAAAGAAAATAATAGAGTTTAAACTAGATAATCCATAGGAGTTCAATTGATTGACTGATAGAATTGACAATAGTGGCACAAAAAGAGCCTTTTTTGTATCTTTTGAATAAACAGAAGATGAATGTTTTCTCAGGATAATGGACTAATTTCCACTTCATTGGAACTTCGGGTTATGTTAACAGCCAGGTTCTAAAGCTACATATGCAAATCACTGGGGTTTTCTAACCCCAAATCCTAGAAGTACAAAGCTGAAGAGCACCCTGGATCTTTATTTTTATCTCTAATAAGAAACAGAGGGGAAGTTCTAGAGGCTAAACAAATCTAAATTTAGATCAATATATTGAATAGATTGCTATGATCATTAAAAATTAATATTAATTCAAGGAAATTCAAGGATACACAAGGAATATATATGGAATGACATACTAAAGAAATGTATCACATGATGAGGCATCTAGTATTGATTTTTGGAAACTAGCTTTGGTCAGCTTTAGTGAGATTTAAAAACAAGATCTATCTGGCTGATTATTACACTAATATTGATGTAAGAAGTTTCTGTCAGGTTTTAACCTGCTCTCATATATATTCTGTCATAAACTTAAATGGTACAGTTTAATATAAGAAATAGCAGATGGATTCCAACTGTTTCAGTTCCAGATTTCAAAGTGGGGTTTGTAAATAGATTTAAAGTGTAAACACATCAAACAGCTGAGTTACTAGTGGGATCCATTTGTTGCATTGAGTTGCTTAATGGTGTGGCAGTGACTGTGAGAAGGGGTGAACTCCACACTGCTGATGTTAGCAGATGACAGAAAGACCAGTTCAGCATATTGGATCTGTTCTAGTTCATTCATCTTGATAGAGTGGAAACAGCAAATAATTTTTCTCTTCAGGATGTTACAGGTAAAGGAAATTAAAAATCTGAGATCTGTGTACCAGATGGAATAGACTGAGCTGAGAAATGAGAATCTGGAAAAGGAATGAGGGTTTGAATGCATAATTGGCTGAGTGTCATCTCTCACTCCAGTGCTGTGGCCAAAGGGTCTAAAACAATCCTTGGATCCTTTCTGACACCCACTCGATATTCCCTGTCTATATACCCAGGGATCACTTTACTGCTGTGTTTGGCATTGGTGCAACTACTTTGGGAACACTCCATCCAGCTGTGGTACCCACAATTGAAGAAGGATGTTGAAAAACTGGCTGTCTTTCAGAGAGGAGCCACAAGAATGACTGAAGGATTGGCAAATACGCCTTACAGTGCAGTCCATCTCCTTAGTTTACCAAACAACAATTCAAGAAAAGTTTGGTTTTCAAGTATGCTATATAAGGAAGAGAAATTCAGAAACAGAAGCTTCTTTGGGCAATAGTACAGTAAGAACTGGTAGTTAGAAGTTGGACGAGTTCATACTGCGTATAAGTCTTCAACATTTAACGGCGGAAACCATTCTTGGAGCAAAAGTCAGGGCTATGGTTTATTCCATCATTTGCAGTAGAGATTGGATGCTTTTCCCATCAGTTACACTCTGCTTCATACTGGATATTCATTCAAAGCAGCCTTGTTGCTGGCATCCTTTCAGAAATCAAACCTATCAACCTATCTGACCATGGCTGTTCTCTGGCTCTGTTAATTTACAGATCAGAGTTCTCACTCCAAATTGTTCATGATCTAGAGGCATAAAATCCTTCAGATACAAATTCTGCTGTCTGATCCTAAACTTCATTCTCCAGTTTCACTGTAGGATCGGATAGGAAAAGCAAGAATTTGTGGAAAAATTTGTACGTGAGATTTTGATTGATCCTATGAAAAGCTTACGGACTAGATGTTAATTTTAAAACCATTTCTCCATGTTTACAGTTCCTGTATCAGCACACAGCCATTGGCAGGGGAAAGGATAGGAGGTTTTGAATGAACAGTTAGAGTCAGGCTCCTTTTCTCAAAGGCTTGAAGTCATAGTCTGGCAGAAGGATCGACCAACGTTTCTGAAATGGACAAGGGAGAGAAGGAAAGAGAAGAACCATCTCTTTGGTAGGTGCCAGGTCCTACCCCTGATGTTCCCTCTAACAAAGCCTGACCTTGCAGTTTTGTCTACCAGTCAATCTGTGTGGTGCCCCATGGCCTTGGCCACTATTATGCCTTCCTCTCTAAAGAAAGATTTTTTTTTCCTGGGCAGCAGAAAAGCACATTAGCAATGGCATAGTGAGAAATTCTGCCTTTCTGCTGTCCATACTGTGCCCTGTGAGAAAGAAGTCTGCCTGAAATCTTCCTCTTAAAAACAGAAATGGGCATGGGATTGAATCCAAATATTTTTTGAATGCAATCAAACCTCAAGTTTAGAGGATGTCTGAGCCTTGGATCTGGGTTCTTGACATTATAGAAATACTGCTTTCTGGCCTGCTTCTCTAGGAGCACTCAAAACCCTTCAAATCAAACCAGATCTGTGGCTTTTCCCACTTTACTACTGGACTGCTTTGATTTTTGAGCCTTGAGTTTACCAAATAGAGGCCACTTTGCTTCCTACTACAGGAAAGTATTGTCACCGGGATGATCTGAAACAAGGAAACTTTGCTGAAGCCTTGATCTGAAATGTTTTATTTCAAGGGGGTTTTTGGTTACTTTCATGTCTATGTGCTTTCTCCAGAAACACCTTTGTAATATTCAGACTCTGCTATGATTGAAGTAGACTCTGTACTCTTAGTTTTCACCACCTTTTAAAGTCCAAATCCAGAAGCTTTCCAGTGCAGTAAGGAAATGTTTTTCACCAACCTAAGGTGTGTATGAATGTGGTAGATAGAGATGTAGTTCCTTAGTTCATCTGAAGGCATTTGCTAACGTGACTGTAAAGTGATATGAATGTTTTAGTTGTCAGCAGTTTATGGGCATTCAAAATAGGTTGTGTGGTGATTACATTTGATATATTTGTGGAGTACTGGTATAAATATCATTAATAATACCTTTTAAGATATATCCTTTTTTTAAAGAAGTGACTTTAGTTTGAATCAGTTGGAGACCTCTGGAACAGCTTAAAATTGGAAAGATATTTTCCCTTCTTCAATATACTGTCAATATTGGGTCTCCTTAGTCAAGCAAAAGATTGCTGTTGAAAATAACTTTGTGAAGATACAATCAAAGCAAAAGTAATACTGAAATATATCATGTTAATTCTTACAAGACAAGCATTCTTTCTGGAGCTATTCTGGAAGGACATATGAGCAGGAACAAAAGGATTAGGTGATGAAGAATAAAAACAATTGTTTCTGTTTTCTTCATGTTACAAGTTTTGGTTTTTTGTAAAATAAATATATTGACTGATGAAGGCCCTGATTTTATAAATGTCAGAATAAAGTGATGTGTTAACTTTGGATTTCCAGATTTTCAAAAACCAGTTCATTCATACTTGTATTTCTCTAGGTTTCCAGAAAAAAACAGATGAATGAGACTGTGTGTTCTCTGGAATAACGTGCCTATCAGGACCCCTATATTCTCCCTCAAAAGAGGCCCTGCATGATAAATGTTACCTCTTCACCCAAAGTCTCTTTGCATGTGAGCCTTCCAGCTCTAAGCTCTTCTGTTTGTGTTCAGAGAGAAAAGGGTGAATCATCATCTTAATTAAGGTCAGTGTGTGATACCTCTGTTATTCTTCCAGCTATTCTCAGCTGGTGAATAAAGAGTTAAAAATAGGATATAGACTGTCCTCTTCTATAGCTGTTACTGACAGCCTAGTTTACAGAAAGGTTCTATAAACATTCTCAGTGATAGTGTGTTTTGATTAATATTCACATATCTATCCAGATTTTTTCTTTTTAAGGCTAAGTTGAATGCAGACCACAAAATCAATTGAATTGTGTTTGTCCAGTGCATCATTAGGAAGTTAGGCCTTCGGTCACTGGAATTTTTTTGAGCCTAACTCTGAGTTGATCAGTCTTCGTATTTTTAATAGGTTTGTGTTTAAAGCACATCAGTAGAAATGAATCAAATCCATTTCTCAGACTCCAACTAGAACAGCAGTTGAAAGTCAGGGTCAGGAACTTAAAAGAGAGAGGAAAGAGGAACCGGGTTCCACATCAGTGCAGCATTTTCTCCCAGTAACTTGTATGAGTTTCATTGTAGGCCCCAAGGGAAAGAAATTTATACTTGGCCTACAGGAGGGAGTGTTGAGGTGTTCGGAGAGGCAGGGTGAGAAAGCAGCTATGTTGCTTAGTTAGTTGTTCTTAGAAAAGCTTCATTGGCAAACTAGCACAATAATTTTGCAAAAGAAAAAAGTCTTGCCCAAGAAGGAATTTTGCTGACAAGGTGTTAAGAGAAGAAATATCTGCTTTTATTTCATTCTGTTCTCTAAAGGGATTTAGCATTTTGCTGTGTAGCTCTTTCATACCAAACTAACTTTCAAAGTAAATCCAGTTCCTCTGCCAACACACTTTTTAAAGGTGCAACACAGCTCTATTTTCAGAATTTCATGTTGTTTGAAATATGTTGAATTTGTTGTTTTTTTCTGGCTTAAAGTGAGAGGCTGGGCTTTGGGATCTGTAAGAATAGTGCTAACATGGTTGACTCCCATAGGAGTCAACCATGGACAGAAGTTTCTAACATCAGGTTGTGTGTGGCTTCCTCCAGGATCAGCAGAGAGAACTCACGCAGGTTCCTTAATCCTGTGTGGAGGCTGATCTCTACCCTTCTCCCTCCATGCCAGAGCCACAGTCAGTGGGCAACACTGGGCACCACAGTCTTCTTTCTAGTACTTCAACTGGATCACTGGCACCAGCTCTTTAAGGTATATTATGGCAGTGCTAAAAAATAGTGTTATAGGATTACCAGAGTGCTTGGATTCAGCTTGTTGGTGTGGCCTTTCAGTAGGTTTGGAATGGGAACAGAAAATGGTTTTGACCCATATTTATCCTGGATTCTCTGTCACCATTCAGAGGCTGCCCTGCAGATGCAAGTATCTTTTTCATGGCGGTGGGGTGGGGGGAAGAGTGAAGGAGAAAGGTGTTTTTTGTGTTTAACTTATATCAGCATTGAAGAACTTGTAGTTAGTCCCCCATGAAGGTACACTAAATAGGGACGCCTCACAAGTCAATGTAAGGGCTGTTTTTTATGACCTGAATGCAAAACCTGTATTAGTTTCAACCTGCTTCTGGTAACATGTGTCTAATGCTAAATTACATCTTTCATGTGGTTTGTGTATTATGTGCTAACCTCAGATTGCTTTCATGTGTTCAACTTTCAGGAGTTCAAGAGTTTTGCAGGAAGAGCAGCAAAATGTGTTTTTGTCAATCTCTTCGGTTTTGGGGCCAAGCTGGGTTTCTAATGGGCAGTTGGAACAGCAATGACTGCCTGGAACAGCAGGCGTAAGCAGCCTGCGTGGTGCAGGCATGTGTGAGTGCATGAGCATGGGAGGTGACTGCCAGGGATCCTATTTGGGAAGAACTGTAACGGCACAGGTCAAAGGCTAGAACAACCCAGTGACAAGCAGACCAGGATGGATTGGGAAGGAACACTACAAAGTCCTTATTTTTTTCAGCAGCTGTGTTTCTAGAGATTTAGATGTGAGGATAGACCTCTCAGTGGTTCATGCTGAGCAACGCTGTGTCACAATAGGGGACTGCACTGACAGCTCTAGGGCTGCTGGACTCACTTCTTACTGTCTGAGCCTGACTCTGATTTTTAAACTAAAACTAGTTTTGGATTACTTGGGAAATGTTTTGGATGAGTGACCCCCCCC
>VZRE01007732.1:463195-503035 GCA_013396775.1 Cephalopterus ornatus | reverse complement strand
CCCCCCGCACGGCTGGTTATTGAGATAGGGTTAGTACCAGCATGGCAATAGTCATGGAGACTTTTAGTCATGGAAACTTTGTGCTTGTTGTGGAATCGTGTAGATTTCCTAATCTACTGCCTTTAAAGCCAAGTATCCACAGTCCCTGATTCTACCTGGGCCCATAGTGGTCTTCCAGAGAGTACCCATGAGAAGGGTGAAGTGAGCAGTTACAAGGGGTTGTATTAATGCACATGGGGAGGCAAGAGCAAGGAGTCTGTGCTGTGGTAGGGCAGCACAGGGGTTACAGCAAGGCTGGGGAGAGGAGCGGAGACACACCAGCGTGCTGGGGATGCTTGTCCCAGTCTGCCTCTGGCCAAGGGCTGTCACTGTGATGGATGCCATAGCGTGGGCTGGCAGACAGTGTCATCTTTATGGGCTGTCTCCCTTTTCCTCCGTACAGAACAGGAGTCCAAGAAGCAAGGCAGCGGGAATCCCTAAACCTCCCCACTTGCAGCACCTGCTTTGCTCCTCCATGCCACAAGCCCTCTCTGGAGAGAGAGGTGGGACAGCTTCTTCTCTCTCTTCCTGAGTGGGATGATCTCAACATGAGTCACTTACAGCAGAATATGGACCCTGTTTCTTTGGAAACAGCACCCAACTAGCAGCTGCACAGCTCAGCACGGCTCTGACGCAGCTTCTGGAATAGGGCAGGGCACCTTCTGAACCAAAGCATCCAAGGGCAAGGCTTGAACATGCTCTAATTTTGTGAACGGTCTTGCCTGACAACAGGATGTGATGACCAGAAAAGGGTGGGGACACTGTGGATCCATTTCCCTTGTTCTTGGTGTCCTCAAACTGTTGGCTTCTGAGCCTAAAGGGAAAGCCACAGGAGCAGTGAGCTCTCTACTAGAGATATTAGCTATAACACAAAGGGAGATCTTGGTTCATTGATCACTTCATGATCTTGCTTTGTGTCTCAGTAGGGTTTCTCAGTGGCTGAGGATTATTCCTGAAATGTTCATTTGAATCCCAGCCGTTTTGCTGTGGGAAGCTGCCTTGCTCCTGCTTGAGTCTTATTCTATGTTCTTAATTTTAAATGTATCCCATGAGATTCTCAAACATCTCCTGACCAACACCTTGCGTTCCTCACAGAGTGGTCTACCCTTCCCTTGAGTCGTTGGAAAACACTGCCCCAAAGCCATTTGCTTGGGCTGAGTGACATGCTGGGCAGTTAATGAACCACCACAGCTGTGTCGAAGCATCCCAGCAATGAATACAGGCTAAAATAGAAGCCACAAGCAGGAAGCATGCAAACCCTTCTTGTGCCAGAGATGAAATCCAGGGAATGCTGGGCTGGATTGTTGGCTTTTCACGCCTCTCACTAAATAAATCCTAGTCTGCAGTCCACCCGTGCACTCTGTCCGAGTTGGTGGCTTCTTAAAAGCTTTGTGGAGGCATTTCCATTGGGGCACCTTCCAGTAACAACATAAACCCTCATGCATCACCTTGAAGGTAGACACATGTAATTAGGCTGGTTTTTTGGAAGGTTGGTTTGCTACAGGCAAATGGCCCATCACAGAGTTTAAATGGCCAGCTTGCCCAGTTTTTAACCTCACAAAGATTCTGTTACAGTTAATCCTTTCCTGATGGTCCCTGCACCCTGTTCCAAGTAACTTAAATGATACAGCTTAAGTCTATTTAAAAGAAGGGGTGGAGTACTTGTTCCACTTATTCCAGCAAGGGAACAAAACCAGGACAGTCAAAAGGTTTTGACCAAGATTGGATTATACTCTAAATATGAAGATATTTGGTTTGTTTAACGATCCAAGTGTGGTGAATGGAGGAAAGTTGTGTAGTTTTTAATCAACATTTTTGCAATATAGAAGTGGGAGTAGCAGTTACTATGTAGCCAGTTCTCATAATTTTATCCTGCATTTTGCAGTGATGTTATTTCAAAAAAATGATGTTATTATCTAAGAAATTGAGTTCTCATTAAAAAACAACCAATCAAACAAAAAACCCAAAACAACCCTAAATATTTTTCTAGCCTTTACTCTTATGTAGAATATGACCCCAAAGTAAAACAAACATACCTCACCAAACCTTACGGTTCCTGAGTCAACCCCTGTATACTCATATTCCATTCTGTATTTGACTTTTTTGTTGTTGGCATTTCTGCAGTTATAAGTCAAGGGATGCCCTGGAGCAACAATTTGATCTTCCCTGACTGGGCTTGCCCCACAAAAACCTATTGGTAATAAATATTTCCCCAAGTGACTGGGGTGTAAGTAATGGCATTCTTTGCCCAAAGATCACCCCTAAAAAATCACTCTCTATTCTTGTTTGGAAAGAGCTGTTGGGAAGAAAGCTGCAAATGATTCTCTCCTCTGCTCTTAATGTCAGATACAGTTCACCTGGACACCAAGAACCAGATAGACCGTGCAGGATCCAAGCAATGTCTAGTTCCTGATGTCTGACTCTGTTTTTCTGGTGAAGCCCATGTCTGAGGCTGTGCTTAAACCACTCTCTCCTCCCCCTCCTATAAGGAAGTACATCATGTCTTTTCCTCTTTAGACCCGGCAGCCAAGGCCAGCTGAGCATAGATACGCACCATCCCAGCAGCAGCAAGTCCAAGCTCACTCTTTTTAAGCAAGGACTGATGCCTTGGGCCTTAGCCTGGCCAGCAGCCACCAATACAGAGAGCTGTGAAGGACATCAGACCCTGTACTTAAGGCCTCCATGGCTTGGATCTCTGCTTTCACCAACGCCATCACTCCAGTGTTGAACTGGAGAGGCTTCCATGGAGACAGTACTGCAGGGTAAGCCCAGGCACTCCCTCCTTCACTGCCCACGGAAGGTGAGTGTCACTGGTGATCCTATGAGTAAAGAATGAGTCTTCTTTTCTAGCACTCCTTTTTTCTTCCTTCTTTTGTTTGCAAGCATAGTTAGTAGCGGGTGAGAGGACTTGTAAATGCACTGCTTTGTCTGTATTTTTAACTAAGTGCTTTGTATTTTAGGCTTCCCTTTAAAATATGATAGATTTCTTCAATAATAATTACAGTGGGAAAAAAAAGCTTTATCCAACTTGCATAAGATTAGCTTTATCCAAGGCATGTGGTTTTAGAAGAGCTTAAATGTGATTATCTAGGAAAGACCACAAGCTTTTGTTTAGTGATAAGGAGGGTCAAAAAAAATTAAAGGAAACCCAAACCATAAACCCCTCTCTGAAGGCTGTTTCGTTCCACCACAGTACACTAGTGATTCTCACTGGAATCAGCGTGTGGTTCTCTTATCTTGTGGTGGGAAGATAGACAGTCCCTGGGGAAAGCAGTAAACTGCCTGAGTCTTTGAGTCAAGTGATGGAAAACAAGGAATGTGATTTTTAGAATCTCTGTCTGTAATTCATCCTTAAATGTTCCCATAGCTCTGTGCAGTTTGAATTCCTTTAATTGCATGATGGCTTTACAGTTTAACATTTCAGATATAATTACCTCTATTATTGAAAACAAAGGAGACACGTGCCAATCTGAAAGAGTAAAGACATAGCCTCGAGGAAAGGGATTAGTTCATTTTGTCTTTTCCCCTCACATGCACATGTAGATATTTCTGTGCAAGTCCCTGTATACCAACTTGTCAGTGCATTCCTTGTCCCTTGATTTCAGAGCTGCTCTTTCTTCATGCCCCTGGGAAGGCTCCCAGTGGTTGAAAATTCCATTGGTTGATTAAGTTCTTAGTCATCATAATAGGCTCAGGTACCAAAAGGGGTCCAGCTGTTTGAACTTTGATATATGTGGCAAGACTAAAATAAGCTGTTTAACAGTGCTTTGCATGATCTGGACAACAGGAAACGTACTGGGCATCAGACAAGACCACCAGGGCACTCAGTGTAATCATTGTACCTTGTTCATAGAGCGTAGAATTCTTCACATGAATGCTGACTGTGCAAGGCACTAAATCTCATTCGTTAAATCCTCTCTTTGGAGTCCTTGTTGCATTTAGGACAGGCAACTTGTTTGCAGGATCTTCCAGACCTCACTTGTTCTCTCACTAGAAATATCTTCAGAGCTACTACTGCAACCTGACTGTTCAAGGAATTGACTGCAAATAGATGCAACACTGGACTCCAAATTTCTGTTTTCATTTAGACATTCTTATGAAAACTATTCACTGACCATTATTTAATCCCAAACTATTTCAATCCACTCCCAAATATAAACATGATGATTGATGACCTTTGCTGCAGGTGGACATCACTAGGATTGGATCATGAATAGTGAAAATTAATTTAGAAAAAAAAAGAGATTATGGTTTCTTGGAATCTGTTAGATACAGGTTTGGGGTTTTCTTAACTCCTTTTAAGGTAAGCAGTGCTGGTACAACTGAGCAATATTGAGACAAAGGGCAGTGAAGTGGGTTTGCGTGTCTGTGTGTATGTGTGTGTAGACACATAGTCAACTTTGGAGAATGACACTGGAGAATTAGATCCATTATAGCAGGGTGGTAGCATTTCTCCTATCAGCCTCATTCATCTCTCTATGCCCTGTGCCAGGAATAAAAGGTTGTGATGATGTTCGGTGTCACACAAGCAGCTACCTGATTTTCCTGTTGAGTACACACTGCAGATGTTGCCCTGGATACCATGTAACAGCAAGGGCAGTGATGTTTTATTTCAAGAGATGCTGAGAGTTTTTGGAGAAGCCCATCCATCATACTGGTTAATTGGAAGCTTCAGCAGCACCAGCCCTCCTTGCTGTCTCTGCAGAGCTCCAAGAGGAGAACAGCAGTTATCAAAACACACCAGGAGCAAAGGAGAGCTGGGGTTTGGTCACCGGTTTTTGCAGGCAGCCACATGTGGCTGTTCAAGACATCCAGGAGTGAGGCCACTAAATCCCCATGGGAATCTAGACCTCTTTTGCCCCTGCCCTGTTTACCAAGGTGATATCAGAGGACTGCCTTGGTACAGTATGTGGTTCTCCAGTGGGGATTCATCCCACCAAATGTGGCAACGCCTACACCTGAGCTGTCTAGACACCCCTTCTAACAAGCAAAGAGTAAGTGGTGTGTTGAGAGTCTGAGTCACTTTAACCTGACAGCCCAAACAAGCCTGGCTAATCTCCCCTAAAAATATGCCTGGTTTTTTCCACTAGCTATGACATGAGCCCAAAGTGCTCAGGTTGGATGGAGATACCTGCACAATAAGGCAAACCAAATCCCTCTCCCTGTTTTTGTGTTGGCTGTGGCCATGTAAGCATCAACAGATGAGAAAGCTGATTTGTTCTGTACTTGTTTCCATGTCTTACAGGTCTTCTGCTGTTTCTGGTATTGAGAAAGGAACACCCAGCTATCAAGGCAGTGCCCCACCTTGAATTTTTATATCTCCTTCTTTGTCTCATAATGAACTATACACCTGGAGGTGTGCCTCAATGGTCAGTGCAACCAGCTGGGCACAGTGCTGAGCAAAGATTGTATCTCCTCCATCTAGCATGTCAGACCCTACTGAGAGCTACCATCAGTTACACACAAAGTCCCCAAATATCTTGGTGTCTCCATAACATAACCTATTGTGCTGGGGGTAAGTTGGGTCCCTTAATAAAGAAAAGCCCACAGTGCCAGGCTTCACAGAGGGGAATTTTTAAGTCACTTTTAAGTGTGTGGCCAGGGGCCTGCTAGCTGTTTTCCAGCTCTGTTCTGCTTCCAGATCCTGGTGATAGACATGACATTTAGCAGAAGCTCTACCAGCCAGTCCATCAGAGCAGGGGATGGATGCAGGAAGTCATCAAGGATGAAGAGCTGGCTTTACACAGTATGTTTGCACCCATCTGAAACTCGTCCACTGTCTGAGATATTAGGCCATTTTCTGAGCTTCTCATTATTGTGTTGTGCTCTTTCTCCATTGTGTTTATATAAAGCATAAGCCTTTGGGGTAGAACTTTTCCGTCTTTGACATTCCCAACTCATTCTTGCAAACTTATTTTTGTTGTTGTTGCTGTTGCTGTTGAGTAACCAGTAATAAATAATGTTTTGGTCAAGACTCTTGCAATGTGTAGCTGAACCACAAAGCGTCTCTGAATTGTCTGTACCATGAGTACCAGTGCTCCTGATTTAGGATTAGGTGAAGCATGGTGAAGGCATCTTAGGGCATCTTTGCGTGAGACCAAAAAAAACCCCAAAATTTGTGCTGTATTATATTCAGAGGATTGTGACATTCCCTACCAGAAATTCTGAGCACATGGATGTAGGCAAATAATAAAGTTCTAAACAGACTAAAAGAAAATTCCTTAGCCATACAGAAAACGTGTTGGAAAGGGAATTTTTACCTTGTGCCTCTTGTTTCAGGTTAGAGTTGAACAAGCATCTTCCTTCTAGAGAAAAAGTGTTTCTGCAAGTGGCAGAACAAAAATACTGTAGGAAAAAAAAATGCAGCCCTTTAATTTTAAAAATACTGTCTCCTTTCAAAGTAAGATTTATATGCAAGAAGACAATCTCTCTTACAGAGTTTTTCCTGTCACTTGGAGTCCACTTGCTGGAAACGAGCACACGATTTAAAAAGATATTGGAAGAGCAGCTTGGACACAGAGAAAGGAATGACCTGGAGTCTTAAAAAACAGACAAGCTTTTCAGTAGCTTGGAGCTTGGAACAAGAAGCTAAAAGTTATGTAACACCAGTAAAGTTTGGGGCATTCTTGCTACCTAAAAAATAACCATTCTTGGCTTCTCACATTAGTATTAGGGATTACGTTAACTGTTTTGTGGGGAGGCTGGATGAAATTGGCAGCTATGGTGGTGAGTTTTCTTGAACATGTAAAGGGTTGGGATGAGTGAGTGGTTAGGTTATTTGAGGGCTGGTGTTCCTGAGCCCTCTCTGTCTGGGATCCAGACAGGCCTTCCTGTTGAGAAACATTGGCCTATTTCTTCAGTGCAAGACAAACAACAGACCAGGTCCTGCACTAGCAGGACAGTGGAAGTAGTGAACTTTTTCCATTTAATGCTACAAGCATGTAGTGGCTTCTGGAGTTATCTAAGCAGAGATAGCACAGCTCCTTTCTTGCTTTCCCTCTCATTCCTTCGTTATATTAAGACGGTTTTGGTTTTTGCAAAATTCTAAGAGATGATGTGGGGGCTTCTTGCAAGGAAAAAGTTTGATTTTGCTCTTATACTGTAGCTCCTGAGGATTAAGAATGTCCTGGTCAGAGCTGAGGATGCCCATGTACACCTCCAAGGTGGAAGCCATATGTATTCAAGGACACAACTTCATCTTCAGGGTGAGTGGAAAGTATGTGGGAATACTTAATAGCATTTCCTAAAACCAAAAAAAAACCCAAAACCCCCCAAAAATTGCCCTCCCCTTCCCCCCCACCTCAAAAAAACCCTCAAAAAACAAACTGACAACCAAAAAACCCCAACCAAAAACCAACCAAACAACAAAACAAATAGAGCCATATGTGCTTCATTTAAAACAAACAAGCCCAGATTAAAAAAAAGTATATCTCTTTGAAACAGAATAGAGCAAGGACTGGTTTGTTATGCAATATGGCACCCCAGCAATGCATGGCAATGACTTTCCTGCTTTGGTCAGTTGGTAAGGTCTCAGTTGTTGCTCCAAGGAACACTTTTCTGTGTCCTTTAGGAAGCACTGTCTGGGAAATAAGGAAAGAAATGCAGAAGATGTTTTGTGACACCTTTGAAACTGGTAATTTATGGCTGTAAGTTGAGCTGCTTTTTGCAACTTTGTCCAAGTTGTCATGGGGCTTTTTAAGAAACCCCAAAATCCCACAGTACCACCTACTACAATGGCTCTCCCTCTGATCTGCCACAGATGTCCTGCACAGAGGCAAAACTTAGCTTTTGGTTTTATTCATTCTTTTGGGTTTTCTTTTTTATGTTATTCGAATGGGATTGTCTTTTCATCTCCTGTCCCTTTTATGTCCTGCAACAGTTTAAAGAAGTCCACAGTCTGTATATATAAGGGCACGTGTGTGCACAGAGCCCATCTATTTTACTGATGACTGTATAGGCTGTTACAAATACATTTATTAATTGTATCACATGTCTAGTTTTCTCTGTGTGAAAAGCATAGAGGTACCTATCAACAGATATAAATGCCTACTAAAATGCTATGATGTGGTAGAAGGGCTCTTAGCAAGGGATGTGTGGGAAGCACTCTTTGTTATGGCTTTACTAACCTTAACTAGCCCAACTGTGATGATCCCAAGCTGAAGAAACCTTTGTACCACACAGTATTTTCCAGTTAATTATATATATTTGTACATCTGGGCGTGTGTGTGTGGACAAGTGAGATCATCCATTCCTGTGAGACTTTTTTATCCTATCCAGAACATTTTTCCTCTCACTAGCTCCTTTCCAGGAGCTCAACAACAACAATAGGGCCAAGAGCCTTCCCTCTCATCTGGTGTCTGCAGTCCAGTCTGCTCTGGGGTGTGGGCTCTGGGCACTCCAGTGGTGTCAACTCCAAAGACTGGTCCAGCTTGAGTCTGCTGCATTTCCAAGCTCAGATAACATGGGAAGTTTTCAAGCCAGCCTGGCTGCTGGCTGGGTTCTTGACAGAACTGGGAAATGGGAACCAAGAAAACAAATATTTTTTAATTTCTTTTTTTTTCCTTTGTGTGTGTTTGAATATGAAGGGAAAATGTCAAAAACTCTAGGTTTTGGCCATCTGGCATCCCTTAGTGGTGTGCAATCAAGGGGCTAGCTCACCTTTAATTTAACAGATTTGTTCTATAATCGTGTTTGAAAAATTCTATTTTAGTGCTTGCTTAGAAGTTTTGGAGTTGGCTTTGGTTGATTTTTATAGAGATGGGTTGGTTAGAGTTTTTATATTTGAAAATGGCATTATTATTTTTTCCTTCCCGTATTTTCTTGGATCAGAAGGTTCACTGAGATGCCAAACTGTGGCTGGCTACAGCTTCAGTACATCTTGTAATAATGCAGGCCATGACATGCCAGAGTGATGGAGCGTACAGTCCAGGAAAGATGTGACAGATTAACACTGCTGATAATATTCACCACTCCGGAACTTCTACTAAAATCCCCTTGTTCCAGGTAGTTTAACTCTTGAGACACTGATATAGTGAGTACCTAAAGAAAACAGAGGCTTACAGACAACCACAGGAGAGGTGGACAGTCAGAGTATTTTGTGCTCCATCAGAATATTTCTTAATTGTAGAGCTGGGCAACAGTAGAAAAGTGAGTCATTTTTTACTAAGAAGGGAACCATAATTTTTGTTCAATTTCTGTGTAATTTCAGGCAGTGTGCTGGCTAGGATCTGCATCCTGCCCCTGCTTCCACGAGGAGTATGACATAAAGTGTGACAGCTCCAAAACGCATCCCTCTGCCTTTGGTCAGAAAAGGCATTCATAGTATTCCCACTCTTCCTATCTCCCGCCTTGCACACGTAGAAAACACAAAGTTTTGCCTGCAAAACCTGCAGAGCATAGGCCAGGCCTTGCAAAGGTACTTTAGTTCTGTCTTGGTTTTGGGGATACAAACAGGTTATATTTATAGCTTGGCTTTGGGTAAGGTGCTCGTGAACCAGTGAGAGTCCTACAGCCCTGATCTAAAGGCCAGCTCACAAGGGAAGGAGGCAAGCCTGGATTATGGGATTGTTAGTTCTTAACCTGAAAGAAGAGGGTTGATCAGGATGAAGAGGTGTTATTGCTGAGCATAATGTACCCTTCTAAAGGAAGCTGCACTCTCATCTGATAAAGTCTCAACCTTGTGAGGAGGCAGTGAAAGGTGATTGCCATATTCACCAGGCTCTTGGCTTCCTTTGTGGTCTCTTTCTTTCACTCCCCAAATGTGTATAACAACTATCTGGATGGAAGGAGAGACTGTAGAGATGGTCTGAACATCAGGATCACTGACCTGCCCTGGAGGACTGGTCTGGAGGACTCAAGAGCTTCCTCCCACTCACCTGAGCAGTAGCAGGACTCTCCTAGTGAAGCTCCATTCCCATTTTTACAACAGCAGTTTCCAAAATCTGGACAGGAAATACACTTACAGCTCTCCCCTCTTTATAAATAACTAGTGGGAGAAAAGAACGAAAGAAAAGTCCTGCAATGATCATTATCGAGCTGAAAAGAAAAATATCCAGGCGCCAGGATGCCATGGACTCGGGTTAGAAAGACAGTGATTTTCCACTTAGCGTTGGACAGACTCAGGCCAGGCTCTGCGATGAATCCTTGATTTCGGATAGGAGTCCTGTTGTTCTGGTTTTAAATAATTTATCAGGAACACACTCCACAACAACAAGTTACACAAGTCATAAGTGAAACTTTATGAACTTTTCTTGGTGGAATCCAAAGATGAAAAAGAAAGGGCATATCACCAGAAGCAGATCACCTGAATTCAGGTAGTTGTGTTTTTCTGGAAAAGAGAGAGGGAAACCCTTGTTAGTTCATAATTTTTCCCTACCTCATCAATAGAGCCATTGGTATAAGGAAACTAGAGCACTGTTTGTTATTTGTAAGCATTTATTAATGTATGCATTTGTTCTTATCATGAAACAGAATCTCCACATTACGTTTCAGCCTTTTCTGTTTACCTTCTTGGTTATCTAATTGTGTCTATTCCTATGGCACTGGCTGCTACACGTAGTCCATCCATCCTTGCATCTATGGTGGAGAGCAAAGTTACTAAAAGATCAGTTATTGCACAGATTTACTGCACCTTGTCTGTTCTGCTGTACCCAGCCACATGCATGCCCTCAGCCACCAGCCTGCAAAAGGCAGCCTGTGCCATGTTCAGCAAGGACTTGGCTTCCTCCACTGGTCCCAGGACAAGAGCAGGCAGAAGGGAAGTTACCTTATTGTAAGTGGTGTGCTCTAAAATTACACCCTAGCTCACCTTGCGGTAACTTGCTCGTGTAGTCATGGCCTGAAGGCTTTTCCTTAGTATCCATGGCCACAACATCTAAGCATTTTATGGTACAACATACACTAAACATTAATTTCAAATTATTGAGAGTATTTTCATGACTCAACAACTTTCTAATGACTGTGTACCTTGTTAAAGTCTTGCAGCTCTTTAATAACAAAGTTTTTCCCTGATCCCTTGGCATTCAAACACTCTGTATAACTGAAATGAAATGCATAGCTGAAGCGTTTTTTTAGGACACTCAATTTAAAGTGAGCCCAAAGCAGCAAAGGACTCTTTGAACATCTCCAGAGTGGACACTCCCAGAGCTGTCTGTATACAGTTTGAATTAATTATTCTCTTCATGGAAATCGTACAAAATGTCCCTCAGGCTCTCTTTGACTGCCTTGCTGCCCTTTTGTGATAATCCCTTGCTATCCACTGGGCTTTCTGTGGTCCTAAACTTAACATATAAAGCTATTTTTATCTAGGGGTTAGGGTGTGAATAAATGCATGGAATGTCTCTCAACATGACTTTGTGTTTGTCTTTCTTCAGCTTGATTATAAATGCTCAAACTTTCTTGCAAGCTGCCTTTGAGCATCCTCCAGTGAAATAGCTGCAGTTAGAAGGATTTCTTCTACCATGGGTCACACAAGTCAGCAATCAGTCAGGAGCAGAAGAAAAGCTTAGAGGCAGAACAGAGGCTCAGGAGATGGATCCCTTGGTCTCTAATTCTTCATTGCACCACTGCCACATGAAATGACCTTGGGCAAGTCTCCTTGCCACTCTTGGATAACATAGGTGTGATGTAGGCGTTCATCCCACAGCTGTGCCAGAACCACGCTGTCTGCCTTTGCTGGGCTCAGCTCAACTCATTTAGTTGCGGTCTCAATAGCACCTTAGGGAGGTGGGTTCCCAGCCCTCCATTAATTTTAAATGGGAACACATCTGCCTCCAGGGTTCTTGAAAAATCCAGACCATAATTTCTTATGGAAAGGGTATAAAGGGCCGAGAGAAAAGAAGGATTTTTTTCACATCATTTGTTGTCATGAGTCCTTAGGATGGAGGCAGTTCTGTGGAGCATTGCAAAGATCCCCTGCAACAAGCCCCACAGCCTCTTATTTTTAATGACCATCAGCAGAGAGAGAACACAGCTCAATTGTTTCGTACGAAAATGCCAGTTCAGTCAGGCAGTGGCCGGCAGCAGGATCCCTGCCTTGCAAGAGCCTTGATGAGCTCCACCTGGCAGCTGAGCCACTTCTGAGAATTTGAAAGGTGTGCAGCTCTAGTTGTTTCATCATTTAAACATCAGTTGGGAAATAGCTTCTGCTAGAATTATAAAAAACCAACCAAACAAAAAAGCGCAACCAAAACAACCAAAACAAAACCAAACAAGAAATCCAATGAACCACTGTAACCAGCTTGGGGCCCAGCCACGTCAGAGCTGCTGTTTTGGGTCAGTCAGATAGGTGTCCTTGGGTGCTGTGCTGAAGACCATGCTGTCAGGTTTTCTGGCTCAGGTGAGCCTGGTCTCAATACTGCCTTGTGCCTGCCTGGTCCAAGGCTTGTACGGAGGACTACAGAGATCCACTACAAGCTAGACAGGGATGAAGGCTGGCTTAAAGCCAGCATCAGCTTGCTTGGGAGAGGGACAAAAGACCTACGAGCACTGACACCCCTAGCACTGTGCAGGACTCTGCATACATTCAGTGGGCCCTGCTGTGACAAAGAAATGGTGGTCTCAGACGTTCTGGGCCTTTGAGAGCTGTGGTCGGTCAGTTTGGGTCACAGGTAACATGACCAGCATTCTGTCAAGCCATCATCCTTCTTATTTCAATGTAAACACTTCCCACCTGTCCCAAATATGCGTGCCATTCTCCAAGACTTTCCAGCATTGCTTGCATTTGCACAACTTTATTCCCTGCTCCCGCTCCCTGTGCCGCATCTGTTCCCATCACAGCTGTGGCCACCCTGTTCTGGCTGGCTGACACCCCAGCCCCCCCTTTCCTATCCAAGCCACCTCCCTTTCCAAGATCAAAATACTCTGTTTTTATTTATTTACCCTGCAGCTGTCAGTGTTGTGTCTGGGTCACTGCACCGCAACGTGGATGGACACGGGACACGCGATACATGGAAAATCCTTAAAACTGCCAATCCTGGTAGTAACCAACATACACACCATCAACAAATATATCCTTTGCCTCTTTGCACATTTGAAAACAACAGGTCCAGATGATGGAACAAATGACGTTGCTGGAGGCTGGTACAGACATCCTGGCCCAAACCAGAACTGTGTTTGGCCGTGGTCAGGGAGAAGAGGCAGGGCTGAAGAGAGCAGCCTATCCCAGGGCTGCCACCCTGATGTTTTTTGGCACTGCACAGAAATGTACAAGGTCAGAGATATCAGAACTTTGCTATCTCTCTGGCCCACATGCTGCTTTTTAAGGTAACAGGAAACACTGTAAATGTCTCAAGGTGGAAGATGCTGTTGAGGGACTAGAAGCATCTGGGATAGTAAATGGTGATACAGAAAGGGAGAGCCTGGAATGAATTTGATTTTCTTCCATTTGCTGATCTCAAGCTCAGTATCCAGCTTTGGTGGAGGTGAGGACTCAGCCCTGTTCAGCCACAGCATCTTATAAACATGGGCTGGTATGTGGGCTTACCAGGGGACCTCTCATTCCTACACCAGTGCTTCAGAGGCTAAGTCAACGTTCCAGCATACTCCAGATGTTGGGGTACCCAACACTGCTGCACTGCATGCAGAATACTTAGTTGATTGCTTTGGGAAGCTGTTGTGTCTGCATAGCCATTTGGAACCAGGGATGGATTGACTGACTCAGGGCTACTGTGTGTAAGCAGCAAACAATTTTTTCAGTATGTTATACCCTGTTTTGTAGATGAACACTTCATATCCTCTACCTCACCAAAATGCAAATGCCTTCTAAAAAATACCTGTATTCTGCCCACTGCTTAAAGACACTCACCCATGTTACAGCTACACCACTAACCAGGGCTGTGGTTTCCTGAGCACAAGGAGCTGGGTGTAGCTGAAGGCAGTGTTCCCCTGCAAGCCTGGGTGTTCACTCCTGCTGGCAGCTGTGATTCAGGCTGAGGTAGGATGCACACCACAGCAGCTGCCTGTGTGGCTGGAGACCAGGTCTTCTTTGGCTGCCAGCCAGTGCCCCAGGCAGTGCTCAGGGCCACTGGAACTGCTCTTTCCTCTGTAACTCCTCAGGGTATGGGAAGAAAGGGGCATTGCTCTCCCCTTTTTAGCTCCACGATGATGTTAAGAAAGACTGGCATGAAAAAAGGGATTTTTTTCTCCTTCTTTCTCCTTCTCTAAGAAAAGCCCGTTTGTAGACCTGTTGCAAATCAGAATGACAAGTAAACAAAACCACAATTGAGGAAGGAGCTGGTAGCAGCAATGTGTCCAGGTCACAGGTGCCCTTGGTCAACTTTCTATCTTCTAAGCATCACCTGCCTTTTCACTGGTACCTTCCCAAGCTCTACAAGGCAATCAGCAGGTATCTCAACAAGAACCTTGCTGCAACCTCCCCCTCAGACTGCCAGGATGTGCTTTTGGCACCCAGGCTTTTGGGAAAGGGGATGGAGATGAGCAGGTAGAATCTGACAAATGGCTCCAGGCAGGTGTTACAGAAGCTGCAGGATGCCTGGAGTCTGGCATTTGATGTGGGAGTAGGACTGGGAGCCTGAATTAAAGATTGTGTTCAATGGGGACATGCCAGCTCCAAACTTGCATTGTGATAGTCAATCGAGTTATCACACTCCTATCTCTGAAACCAGGGGAAGGATGTGCAGGATCCTGAGGGCTGCAGAAGGCACTGGGAGGATAGAACCTGTGTCACATTCTTCCTGCCATGCACTCCTCAATCTCTGCAGCTTATGCAGCTCATTGAGAATCACAGCCAAAACCATGTCCTCCCTTCTTCTCTGTCTTTGCCCTCCCAACTTTCAGGACTACTTCTTTCATTGCTGCCTCTTCTGCCAGCTGTAGCCCCACATTGTGGGGCAGGGAGGAGAAGAGAAACCTGCAGGTGATGAGATGTGGGAGAGAGAAGATGACAATTTTCTGGCAATTTGCCTCCTTTCCCACCTGATGTTGGTTCCTTTCTCAAAGGCATCCTTTGAGAAGACATAACCCGTTCTAAAAGACACAGAAGGTTAAGATCTACATTTATATTTATCTGTTATTGGTCTATAGTGTATCTAAGCGATGAAAACAGCTATCGACAGACTAGCAGGTTAGGCAGAAATAGATTGCCTGGAATTACAGGTTCACATCCCAGCAGTAATACTTCTAGCCCTTCAGATGCAGTTAACCTTGCAGCCAGCAGCTTGCTGGGTGTTCAGAGATTGACATTAATGACATGTCATGCAAAAGTATTTCTTCCGGGACAGAATCTTATTCCTCCTAGTGCAGCACAAGCAGTTATTGCTCTCTTCCACCCCAGAAGTGGCTGCATGTCTCATTCTGGCTACGTATAAAGCAGTTTGTGAAACATGTCAAGACTCTCCAGCATGCAGGGCATTACAGAAATGTAAGACAGGATCTGAGCTATGACAAGCAGAGTGCATGGCATCATATTGCATCGTTCAGCAGGGGAAATAGGGATGCAAAATATGTTCTTCAGCTGAATAAGCCATTTGGACAAATTAAGGACTGAGGTGAACTTTTGTCTCCAAATTTAAACCAAAACTGGATCATAAGCCCTCTCACATTGGTCTGTCATAGCTATCTCATGAAATTACCCCACCTCCATTGCCACCAGCTGTTTTCTAGTGTAGGAGTTTAATTCATAGTTCCAATCACTGTAAAACACCCAAAAATTGAGGCAAAGCAAACAGGAAATCTTGTAGCTCGACTGTAGCAGGGTGAGTCATTTCAACACTTGGTGCACTGTACAACCTCAGACCCCAACGATTACTTTTCATTTCTCTTTTGACCTCATGGGACTTTTTATTTTTTGGACCTGGTCTGTGAGAGAGCATTTCAGATGTGAACATTTTCTGAGGTCTTCTTGCTTCTTCATGATTTGTGGTTAGCACGGTGCTGGAGAAACCCAGCTAAAATCTCTCTGGTTAGCCCAGTGTAACCTAATCTAGTCCAGCTGCAGCCCCTGAGTATTAAATTGCAACATCTAAAGATTTTTCAGGCCAAGTAGCACCTCATCACATCTAGTTACCATCTCCATCTGGAGCAAAGGGAAGGGGGGAGCCCCAGCCAGAGGTGGATGATGCGTTTGGGCTTAGTTTGCATCCATGGGAAAGAGACCCTGATTGCAAAGCAGGGGCAGTCACTATCTCTGCTCTTAAACAGGAGTTGCAGTAGTGTTAGCCAGAGAGCCTGAATTCTCCATCCCTTACTAGTTACAGTGGTGAGTCTGTGGAGCCTCATGCTTGCAGATACTGTTCAGCAGCAAGTATCTGCAATCTGTGTTTCTCTTTGCCATGGTAAGGTGCAGTGCTGGCCATGTGGAAGGGCATGGCTTTACTGTGCTCTGTAGGGTATATGTAGTTCCTTAAAACCAAGCATTTTGCAGCCCTGGTGTGCACCAGGGTTCTAGCTCCTGTAGACTGGCGCTCCCATCAGACTGGCCAGCGCAGGTAGCACTGGGTGGGCAGACAGGACAGCTGGCTTCATGTGTAGCAGTAACCCGAGTTCACTCAGCTTCTCAGGAAGGATTTGCTGAACTCTCTGTTATGTGGCTGTGTGGCTAGACAGTTCAAAGCTGCTTTGGCTACCCGTGCATCAGCTGTGCTCGATGCCTAGAGTCAATTGGGAATGTTTGATTGTCAAAACATTTTGGTGTCAAGGGCCTCTCCATACCCTCTGGTGTGATGTGATCCCTGGCTAATAGATTAAGCTTGACTTTTGGGAGCACATCCCAGTGCAATTTAGACCTGCACAGAGAAAGGGTAAGATACCACTGTTTAAAAATGATAGCTGATGTGTGAGTGAGGTGCTGGGTACACAAGGTCTGAAGTAACAAGCAAGTAACTGAGCTCATTTGTCTGCTGTAGCAAATGATTGAACTGAAGACAGCAGAGCCAAGACCTGCCTGTCTTACCAGGTGTTCTTGAAGATAACCAGAGAAACTGGTTTTTTATGTGGGGGATTTTATTCCCCTCTGCTTTAGTTCTTTTAGATCTTTGGTCTAGGCTTGCCCAGAAGCTTGGCCATGGGTTTGAGTCCCCAGTGCTCAACTATGGCTCAGTGATCCAAGCTCAGCTGTTGCCGTGTTGGGGTTGGGAGCTGTTCAGCTCCTCATGTGCATCCCAGAGGAGAAGCTTGTGGTGGAGCAAAGTCTGCTTCCTCACCCAATTCCTGGGATAGTAATGGCTGCACCATGCTCAGGGTGCAGCCCACCCGAGTAACAAGTGGCAAAAGCTGGCATGTTTCAGCCACTCTGCTCTGTCCCCCTCCAGTATCTGGTTCTGTGAAGGGGCACAAGCAGCAGCTGCTGACATTCCAGAGTGCCCAGCTCCATAACTAACCTGGCAATCTCCCTGCTGGTCCTCACTCTGTGTTCATTGGGATATCACAGCCATCAGCAGCCCCAGCGACTGGCAGCAGCAGCAGAGTGACTCACCTGGCCTGGCTCTCCTTGCACTAGATCTTGCTATCAAGATGATAATCTGCTGGTAATTTTTGCTCCAGCTGAGTGCTGTAGACCTGCTCTCACGCATCCTGCTCTCCCTGTAGGCAAAAAGCTTCCCCCCAAATTACCCCACCCTCGGTGTACCCACAGCCTCTGGCCATTCTCCACCACATTGTCTGTTTTGGAAACCAAAAACCTCTGCCCTAGTACCTAATTTCAGGAATTAGGCTCTGGAGGCCACTGAGGTGCCACGGAGGGATTCAGGCAAGTGCATTTTTGTGGAGGTTGCAGTGCTGAGGCCATTCACCCTTCAGTCAGGAAGGTGATGCCCACGCTGCCCTGCTGAGAACAGACATTACAGGTAATGCTGAGCAGCTTTTCCCTGAAAGTTCCCTCATGGCTCCCTTGTGCACAGGGAAGGACATGTCACATCATGGCACAGCAGTGGGAGAAGCCATTAGACCTTTAGCAGCTCCAGGGCAGAGACTACAAGCTGTGAAATGCAGATGTGTATTGCTGCACTAGTAACAAGCACAGGTCATGACTGTGTGTCACACTGTCTTCTCTACTCCTTCTGTCACCCATTTACCTCCCTTTTCTTTCTCCCCTCTGGCTCTCCTTTTTGGTGTTAAATGTGATATAGGGGCTTTGTTCAAAGAGGATGCTATACTGCAGGTCTGGGTGGAGAACTCACCAGCTCATTTCATACAGGACTGATCAACTCTCAGTCCAGCCTGCTTGGACATACCAGAGATGCCAAGAGATGCTTTCCTAACTGATTTTCCTGGTCTGTCATTGGGGTTTGGAGTCTTTATGAAAAAAGAGACAAGCATGTATATAGACCACCTACTGCACAATCAGTAGCATTTAAGAAAAAAAAAGAGTAAGAAATTAAATGGTTTTGTTGCTTCTCCTGATTCCTGGGAGAAGCTCCATGTTGAGCACCTGAATGATTTATCAGTTTGGAGGGGGGACCCTTTATGTCCTTTGAAAGGGAGCCCAGATCATCTCCTTTGCTGGAAAGTGAACAATGCTGAAGGTACAAAGCTGTGCCACCAGCCCTGAGCCCTGCAGTGTCACTTCCAGGGATAGTATGAGCCTCATGGAAAGGCTTTCTGCAGGAAGTAGGCAGATCCCTTATCCATAGTGATATCAAAGCTACTAGCTAAGCTGAAGGGTCTGACTGATGTTATAAGAGCATTTTGGGGCTGGTTTACAAGTTTCTGGGGTTTATCTTAGCTGGAATTGTGAGACTCCTTAATGATGTGTTTCTGTTTCACAGCTACTAGTAATACAGGAAAGCAAATATCCCTTTGATATGTGAATCCACAAACCAAGAGTAAAGATAAGGATGATGTGAATGGTGTCTTCTTGCATATTCCCTTCCTGTGGACCCCTTTGATTTAATTTACATTATTATTTATTTCAGGGCGATCAGTGTCCCACTTTGCCATGGAGGTCAATGGAAGTTTAGTCATCAGCTTCATGCACAGGATTTCAACCCGTGTCTGTGATTAGTGATGGAATGAAATCCACAGCTTGGAATAATTTATCCAGGATATCCAATCAAACACAAACATACTCTGTGCTTGAAAATAAATGAGGCTTGGAGGCAGCTAGCCTGCTGCAGAGGTTTGTGATAGATTGATGAGCTGAGAACAAGCTGCCACCCTCCACCCCCTCAGTGACTTCCCAGTCTGAGGAAGGGGACACCAAGGCTAGAGGTGAAGGATATATTTTCCGATAAATGTTGCAGTGGGAGGTGAGAAATAAGAGCTCCCAGTGGATGAGGAGAGTCAAAAAAAGGCAAGCACTGTCCTCTGTTAAGCAGGATACAGTTTAGACAGAGCAGCTGCCTGATAGGCTTCTGGCACAGGGGTCAGGGCAGGAGCAGCCCTGTGCTTGCAGCACCTGTTATTGAATGCTACCAGCAGGTACCAGGGCAGCACAGACCAGGATTTCTGGATGATACAGTCTTTTTCCAGTCATGTGTGAAAGTAAGGGGCCTGTGATATGAAAGAAGATGATGAAACGGCTCACAAGGTCTGCCCTCGGTGAGATGTGGTAACACCAATGCAGAAGGACTCACATCCCAGCAGCTTTTTGGGCTTAAAACTGAAAATAAAGTCTGAATTTGAGTTCCAGTGTCATCATACAGTGACCTTTAATTGGGAAATTTATGTTACTTGCCCTTTCCTTCCTTCCCCCCACAGTATGCCAGAAGCATGACAGAAGGGTTCAGGCTGTGACAGTAACATGCTTCTCCTGCTGCAGAGTAGGTGCACCATCAGCTGAACTGAGCTGTCACAGCTGAGGTGGGAGGCTGGTGAGCCTGTGATTCAGCTGAACAATAGTTGTGTGAAGCACATCCCAGTGAGATGAGAAAAACCTCATCACTGGAGCCTAACTCTTGCACAGAAGCAATGCTGGCTCTCCTAAAGCACTGTCCCATCAGCTCTTTTGCAAGGAAATGTGAATGAGATTTATTTTTAAGCAACATTTAACTAAATATATATGTATATGTATAAAGGAAGTGTTTAGGGGCATATTTTACTGTGCACTAATGAACTGTAAAGGATATGAAATTTTTCAGATGTTTTTAAAGCAGTCTCACAAAAAGCAAAAACACTTCACAGAAATCTCTTTGCTTTCTAGGTTGTTTCTTATGTGTTGGTGCTAAACCAGAACCTCCTTGAGCTGAGGATCTTTTCTTCTCCCCTTCACCCCACACTGCCTTCTAACCACTGACAGTGGGTAAAAATATTCATGTTTCAGTCCAGTACCTTTATGTGCATCTCACACTGGAGGGTTTTTTCCATTCCCCTGGGGTTGGGCAGGCCATGATTATCACTCTAATAGAGTTAATTAAGAGCCTAGAGGCCCTGATGTTTTGTTTTCTTTGGGACCAGACCTTTGGCTTGGGCCTCTGAGCTACCTGTTCTGCCGCAGCCCTTTCCCTGTAAAAACAGCCAGGCAAAATCTGGGAACTGGCTCTTCAGGAGCTGCGTGCACCCCCCAGCCTCAGTGTGTCCTATGGAATCAGATGTTGATGTCTTCTCCACGGCACGAAGTTGAGCTCTGTTGGCTAAGGTAGGCTCCCTGGAAAGGAACAATTCCTTAATTGTGAATTAGACAATAGCTCGAACAAATAGAAATAACCCTATGAAACAAATCAGCAAGACAAGGCATGTCCCCAAAAAGTCCATCTCCAGGATGAGTTTCATGCTCAGGATGCCAGCAAAGCAGTAGTCTGCTCAGAGAGCAGGTGAAGACTATCACACTGGGGCTGTACTCACTTATCCTTAGCACCTGTGAGAACCATCCCCCAAAGTGAGCTTTTCCCCTTGCTACAGCCTTGCTCAGCTCAATGCGAATCTCTGAGAACAGGTAAGGACATTTTTCATAAATACAGGAGCAGAGGGTCACTCCCAGACGTGGAAAAAAATAATAAAGGGCTTTTATGTGGGAATCTCGCTGTCCTCTGGAGAGTTATAAAGATCAAAGACTTGAAACAGTGGCTAATTGCAGGTGAGGTTACTCCTGTGAAACAACTAGCCCATGTGTGCACGTGTGAAAATGGAGAGGGTGCATTGCTAGCAAACTGAGGCATCTGCTATAAAACTGCCTCAGTTTTAGGGGATGTTAACTATTCCCTTGCTGAGTTGTGATTTTTCTAAGTGACCAGTTTGAGTCCACAAAATCTTAGTACCCCAATGGCTCCTGTTCCCTTTCTGGGCTTATAAGTGAAATACGAGTGCAAAGAGCATGCACAGGACTTAAATGATGGGGAGAAATGAGGACAAACGAGTTTGGTGTTCTGGAGAGGAGTCTATGTTCTTTAGTCTGTGAGAGCTATTCATGTGGCAAAGAGGAAAACAGAGTTTTAAAAGTTATAACTCGGGGGCCTTGAAGCCTTTGTCTCAAATCTTCACAGGGCTGTTCAATAACTTGAAGGACGAGAGTAAACTGTGACTATAATTTGAAATGGTCAAACCTAAAAAAACAGGGGGAGAACAGACAGTTTTCCATAAAACTGAAGGAATCCAAGGCGGTCTCTGAGCCAGGCAGTCAACCCTAGTTTGTTTACTACTGCTGTGGAAACTATGAGAAACTGTAGAAAAAAAATGTCCTTAAGAGTAGTGAGGAGGGGTTTCAAAGGGAGGGAGTTGAGCTGGTAAGTGAACAACAAAACAGCCTTGGGAATTCGTGTCTGCAAAAGGATGAGCAGAGCTGAACAGGCACAGCCAGGGTAGTCGATGTTCCAGAGACAAGGCCTGGGGCTCGCTCTGTGGTGAACGCTCTCTGGTCAGAGGAACAAACCAAACAAGAGCAGTGAGAGGTAGAAACCAAGACCTAGTGCTTTCACAAAGGTAATGGCCTGATCTGGGGTCTTGTATTTCTACCTTAGATAGAGGAGGGGCTGAAAAAACAGGGAGAAGGACAGGAGCTTGTAGGACAGGGAGTAATTCTGTGTCAAAGCAAAGTGAAAGATTCTGTTCATGAAAGTTATTGAGATAGTAAAGAAAATTGTGAAGAAGTGATAAAATGGCAAATAACAAGGAAAGTACACCTGTTTTCCCTTTGCTTCTCTTTCAAATGAGAGAGATGCTCAATGAAGAGGTTAACAACAAGCTTGAAAGTAATCAAAGAGAAGTCCTCTATTAGCTTGCTAGGCAGGTGATTTTTTTCTTTCTTTCTGCTAGTATCTGTGAACTCTGCATATTGATAAACTATGAAAAGGCTACTGACATGCAGCTGAGCCTGGGGGGCATATCAGCTTATAAGAGGGGCACTAGTCACATTGCGCCATCATTTTAGTTCTTTATTCAGAGACAGGAAGCAAAAATCTTCATCCTTGTTCCCTCCTGGGCTTTTCAGGTTCTGTTTGACATCCTTATAAAGTCTGAGGCAAGACACCTGTCGTCTGAGCTTTGGAATATGGCTGTGGCTGGCACTTAACCCCTCTTTTCACAATAGGTATCTCCTCTCCGTGCACCAATGGCCTAATTGCATGCGTACGTGTTGACACAAGGTGGAAAGACGAAAGTCTTTAGTTAAGCAATTAGTTGCTGCCATTGCAGGCGCTGCCACAGGATAATTGAGTGCCATTAAGTAATGTTTGGTTCTGAAACGTAGCAATTATCTCGGTAATTGCAAGGACGTTCCTTGAATTCTAACCCATTTTATTGACGTGTTGAGTGTTTCTGCTCCCATCTAAACTGCTGGAGTGCCTGGTGTGAGACAGCAGGGAAACAAGCAGAGAGGAGGAAGGAAGTGTGTTCTCTGGGAGAGCCTGCCAAGAGCCAAAATTTGGTGGTGCTTTTTGTTTTCCAAGCACCTGATATTGAGCTGGCTTCATCCTGCTCAAGTCAAGATCTCTCAGCCTGAGGAGTGGGATCTTCCCCCTTCCCAAGATCAAAGCAGACACATGGTGGTGGATCATACTCCATCTGGGCTAGCGTTTGACCTTGCCAGGTCTCTGTCTCCTTTCAAATGTGCAAGTCATTCTTGCACAGCACCAGCTTGTTTCTAATCTTGAAGGTTTGCGGTCCAACGCCTCTCTTCTGCCAGAAGTGATCTGAGCTCCAAGGAGATGGGATCGGCCACTAGAGGGTAGCACAATTAAAAGCATAAGGAAGTCTTCTTTCTTGAAGTCAGACGGCTGTGCTGGAGGATGCACAGCAGGGATGTTCATACCTCCAGGCTACCTGCTGCCCAATGGATGGGGTAGTGCAGGAGCAGAAGCAAGCTCATGGTGAGGAGAGGACTTGCCACAGTGAAGCAGGAGCACATGGCAGCAGAAGAAGAGCAGGATTCCTACTGCTCCTGCTCTTCCTGGCCACCATCCTCTTTGCTCCCTGCTCACCAGAGTTCAGGGTCCTAAAGGAACCTTTCGGCTTGGCTCTACTGTTGGCTTAATGTAATTTCATGATCCGTGGCTCTGACCCCAAGCTCAGAGCTTGGATACCACCATGACAGATGGACAATAACAAGGCCTTTCTCTGTTTTTTTAGTTACTGCATCTATAAAAGACTTCTTGGGTTAAAAATACTAGTGTACCTACTGTTCTTCTCTTGGCCCTTGCTGGCATGTATGAAGTGCTATGCACACTAGTAGATGAGAATGTAAAAGGTTTTTAAAATCACACTGCTGTGTGAATGGAGAGAAATGAGTGGTGGGTCACAGAGGAATCAAGGTTTTAATTTTAAAGCGTGCCTCTGGAGCCAAAGGTCAGAGTAGAGCCATCCTCCCTTGAACAAAATCCCCACCACAACACTGCATTAACATGATACTTAAAAATGCAGCTGTGCTCTCGGGTTAAAGTCCTGGCTGTGCAGAGAGCACACTCCGACAGGATCAGTTTCAAGGATGGAGAAATGTGGTGTCTGACGCACGCTAAAATGTCTGTCTCCTGATCCGCTGTGCAGCAATGCATCAAGCACGTCTTGAAACGTGGGCTCTGCCAGCTGCCAGCACGCGCCAGGGACAGGGGGTTAGCTACGATGTTAATGTAGTTAATTGGGGAGATGGAGAAGTCTGTGATGGAGAAGGCAAATGCTTTTCTTATAGTCGTGTGGCTCATTAGAGCAATTGCATAGCATTGGCAGGGTGAAAGAGCTTTTTCTCTTCAAGGGTATTCGTAGCATGCCAAGAAGCCTTGCTGCTTCAGAGGGGTCATGATGATGTTTCCTTGTGGTGTTTTGGGCAGCATCGGGCCACAAGCAGGTGCACTGCAACAGCACAGTGCAGTGTTATGACACTACTGTGAAAGAATCCAAGTGACTTAAGGTAGAAATTTCTGATTGCGTAGAAAAGTGCCAACTTGAAACTGATCGTCACTAGTTGCAGAATATCACTGTGGTAGCAAGACAGAAGAGCACAGAGTGCTTGCTTAACTATGAATATGCCCTTGTTATTCGCGGGGCAAACTGTGGTCTTTGTGCTGTGTCTGCCCATTTTAAACCAAAAGATTTATTTGCCAGACTGAGACCCATCAGGTTAATGCAGCTACAAAGGTCGTTGCTGGTCAGCTGCCATCAAGGAAAGCTTAATCTGCTTTTCCCAGAGCACCCTAAATGTGAAGTGACTCTCTGCCTACTCTCAGGCACACCAGTTAACCTCCAGGAATCCTTGCAGTATTTCCTTTTTGGGTGTGTTCTATACTATTCCCTTCACAGATACATAATCCCCTCGGAGCAGTGGGGGAGGCCATGTTCGACCCCCACCTTGTTGTTTTACAGGCTGCCAGGTCACCTGAGGCTCTTGAGTTTGTGCTTTGGAGAGGAGTGTCTGCGTGTGTGCAAGGTTACAGTCATGTCTACAGTGAGGGTCATTGCCTTCTGGAAGAAAGATGTCCGTCCTAGAGACATGGGCTAGTAGGAAATGGACCTTGAATGCACAAACTCCTCAGGAACTGAGAAGCACATTTGTCCTGTGCCTTCCCTGGTAGCTTCCAGCTCCCCTGTGCCTCTTTCTACATTGCTTTGGGCTGGTACTATATGGGCAGGACTGCCCAGGGGTGGCCAGCAAAGATCAAGAGGCTCTAGAGTGCCTTACTGAAGGAAATGACCATTCACCAGCTGGCAGCATGGGCGGGAACCATTCCCTCTGGATATCTGAGGCATGAGCAAGTACTGTAGTGTGTTGAAGCTGAGTGTGCTGGCTTTTTCTTTGTTGCCTTAGGGAACAAAGTCTCTCATTAGCCCTCGGGTGGCCTGGTGTGGGCTCTGTATTCCAGGTGGCACACTGCTTCCCTGGCCTGACACTGACCCTGGAGTGCAATGGGAGGAAGATGACTGGGAGGGAGAGCACATGGGGGCTATTTTTGCTCCTATATCACTATCTAGTTAGACTCCAAGATGCTGTCCTTCACTGCTGTCTGCTGCCTCGCTTGCTCTGTGGCTCTCAAGTGTTTATCATTGACAGGCTGTGAGCAGATGGACTGGCAAGAAGAGATAAATTTGACCCAAGAAGATGTCATTTGAGGAACAGCTGAGGCTAGTGTTTCACCAGATGTCCCAGCTTTAACCCATTAGCAACTTCAAGGAACTCAGCATTGTCAATGGCTTAAACACACTCCATTACTACACAGGCAGGGCACAAAGGCTATTGTTAGCATTTGTGCAATAAGCAGATATTCCAGGTTTTTTCAAAGGGATGCCATGAACTTGAGCCCAACAGGGGTGTGCAGCAGTGATGTGTACCATGGTTAATAGTGTCCTCTGCCAGCTTGGCTCAAACAGCTAGAGTTAGTCAAAATGCTACCCATTTAGTGCTAAATGACTCTGCTGGTGTGTGAACCAGCAGATGCCATGTTATGACAATACTGACAAATGTTCCCAAAGGCATCTGCGTGATTGGGGTAGCCGGTTTTCCCCTTTGGCTCTGTATTGGGTGTCCCAAGAGGCATTGCTGTTTCTGCTGCCAGATCAAAAGTGTAAGCACGTACTTGGTGGTAGTGTACCCTGGGCTGTGACAATGTGGGCTGATCACCATCAGACTGTGCCTAGGAAATACTACAGAGTGGTGAGCAAGCCCATGTGAGTGGGTGGACATGCACACAGTCACTGACTGAGAACATTATGCAGAGATGTACAGACCCCTTTCCAGAATCCTCGATGGAGAGCACACCCATGAGCACCAATGTCTCTGCATTTGCACCCAGTGTTTCTGTAACTCTGCCTGTGTGGTCTCCAGGAAAGGTTGTTGTCTGACATTCAGATAAATTTAACAGACCACATTTAAACTGGTAAAAGGAAGTTGTGTCTGTAAGGTCAATTCCTTAGTGTAGAGATGTGAGATTTATGGATATTTGAGCTAGTGAGACAAGCTGGTGGGGCCTGATCAGGAGAGTATCCCCCACAGCGGCAGTATCCTCCAACTTACACTGATGGCTTTATGCTTATTTGTTGGAGGTGACATTAACACTGGTTTTGCCAGTGTTTGTCCTAGCTGCTGCACTAGGACACAGTGTCCAGGGTCACAGGGACACAGGCAGGTGTCTATTACTTGCCTATGCAACTTCTTACCAGAGCTGTGAAGAGCTGAGCATCTTGGGGTTGTTTCCTATGTGTAGTCTGAAAAAGACCAAGTTTACAGTGTCTCATGTTAAATCCCAACTTGTCGCCTTTAGCTCTGATGAATCCAGTACCAGGTATGCTCCCAACTGACACAGCCAGAAAGCCAAGGGAGCACCTTCTCGTTAGCTGATGTTTGTTAATGGGGGTTTCCTACCCCAGGCAAAATTGAGTCTAATCAAATTGCCCTTTTCAAATTAATTACCTTGTTCCAGGCCTGATCTGGGAGGTGGAAGAACAACTCCTCTCCCTTTATCTGGGAGAGTGCGAGGAAGTGTTTGGCACTGTTTCAAATGCAGCACCCTCTCTTGCTGGGTCTCTACTGCGATTCTGGGGAAGTCACAGGTTCAAATTTGCCTCTGTCTTTGCTCTAAAGCCCTGGAATGGAGCATCGCTCTTGGAAGCAGTCTATGCAGTTTCCTACCAAATTTTGTAAGATATTTAAGGGCAGGTTTTCAGCCAGTATAAACCAATGTCCTTAGATCCCCATAAATCTGTCCTTTCCCCACTGAAGCAATGACATATATTTCTTGCCATATTCCGGCTCAGTTGGGAGGATGTTGACACTGAAGTCAGGGACTAATGTGTAGCAACAGTTTAATTCAGGGTTCTTCAGGGAAACCACTCCTGGGCTTGATCACGGATCTGAGAGCTCCCCACTGCAAGGATTGCACTGCAGACAATTTTTGTACTCCAAATGCTTGGCTGTGAATGCCAGCATTTACACAAGCTGCCCAGCTGCTTTTGGATGTGTGTGCTGTTTACATGCAGATTCCAGCTGGTTGCTACAGTAGGATTTAGCCTGGCAGGATCTGTCGGGGAAAAGCTTCCCTCTGCTACAGAGATGAAGCAGTGTCTGTGTTGCTAGCAGGAGAAGCTGGCTGGTTTTTATCACCCTGAGACTTGCCTCCTGGACAAGAAAAGTCACAAAATCTACCCCAGAAAGGCAAAGGTGTTAGTGGTGTTAATCTACACAAGAGATGCTGGGACTCCCGGTGCTGAGTATTCGATGTCTCTGCTGCACTTGCAGTGACAGCTCTATTGCAACCTCGGAGGGCAAGTGAAAACTGAAGTACAGAAAGCAAGAAATCCCTCTTTCTGTCCTAGCAATTATGATTTTGGCCACAAAACGGTCTCTTTTCCTAGGAGATCACCTCCTCCCAAATCACCCTGTCCTTTTGGGTGTCACTGGTTGTCTCCAAATGTGAAGATACAATAATGAGGACAGAATTTATTGGAAATAGTGCTCAGATCAGCCAAACTAGAAGCTGTTCTATGTGCTAGGCTGGGGAATCCAACAGCACTGCGGAGTGACCTTTGCAGGCAGTCCGTATGTGAGTGCGTATTTTAAATAACATTTTATTGGCATTTAATTCAATGTTTTGTTCAAGAAGGATTTTCTACTCCTCCTACTTCTCTCCCCCCTCCCCAGAATGCTGGGAAGTTCGTCCCAGAAACAAAAGAGAGACTGGAAGATGTATGTCTCTTGGGGGTTTTTGAGTACTGATAAGAATTGTGGAAAGTCCCATAGGTGTGCATTTTCTTTCATTACTCAATCAGACTTGGCGTTAATATTTCTTAGGAACCTGCCTCTCTCTGTGTCCTATTTCATGCAGTTTGATTGTTATGACATGTACAGTAGCTGAAATTTAAAATCCATTGAACTGGGGCCAATAACTTCTCAATGGCCACTAATTGGGAATTCTGTGACTTCTTAGATACCTGTTGTGAATGGTTCACCCCTGCCTTTCCAGAGGAGCCGACATTCACGAGTGCTCTGAAATAGATCATGACATGCTCCTAGGTTAGCGCTTTTAATGAGATCTGTGGAACAGCTGTCCTGCAATCTCATTTATTTTACTGCCTAGTAATTGTTAATGGGAATTTTCTTTGCAGAGGAAGCGAGTATTTTGTCAGAACAAAAATTGCTGCGGCTTATCATCTTCTTTCTGATTGGGTTCATCAGTCAGTGTTTTCTGATTAGAAAAAGAAGAATGTATTGGATATGCTACATTTAGGAAAAGTACTCTCGACAAGTAGAATTTTAGAATTTTGTTGCCATTGTATTTCTGATGCAAGATGCAAACTTTTTGTTTTACGATGTTCCATGAGAAAATGTGGATTTATTTTGTTGGGGGGGTTATTATTGCTTTTTTAATCAAGAGCCAAGCAAGCCAATAAGATGCCTTCCCTCATTCACTGAACAAAAATGTTACTCTTTCAGTATTTTAAACGTATAGCCCATGCTGTGCAACAGAGCAATGTTTCCTTCTTGATGGTGAGTGGAAGTGAGAAGCCACTAATGGTGCAATTAGGGGCAGATCCTGCATGGGCAGAACAGTATTAACTGCCTGGTGACATCACGTGTGCTGTCTTCTGGGCAAGGTGCTTCGCTTGCCCTTCAATCCATGCTCTCCTTCAACCTACGTGGCATGGATGCAACCCACATGTGGGCTGTGGCTTCAGGTGACCTTCTGGGAACAGTGGGAAGAGAAATCAGTGCCTCATGTTGTCCCTCAGCATGCACCATCCTGCAATGTCAATGGCACAGTCATGTTTTGTCTGCCCCTGTACCTCCTCCCTCCTTGCAGCAGTCCCAGGTGATGAGAGAACCACTCTTAGAAAGGTCCCCAAGTCCCAAAGCTGCTGAGTTCGGTGGTCCTGCAAATTTTAGCTGACATGGAGATGTGCTAGTGAGCTCAGGTGGCTACACAGCCCCTTGCCTTGCTGGGGAGCACATGGCATTTGGCCTGGCCTTGGGGTCAGCCTGCCCTGAGAGGAGCAGTTGATTTCCAGAGCAGCCCTTACGAGAGATGCAGCCCAGGGAATGGCTGGGTTCATGTCCGGGACAGCTCTTGAGGGTTCACTGTGGGCCAGGCGGGAGGAAGTCACCGCTGCTGCCTGGCTTAGATCTTCCAAAACTGCTGAAGGCAGAAAGGCAAAGAAGAAGCAGACAGCAAAGGAAAGATTAATTGGCCAGCTGCCTGAAGGGCTGGTTGGGGTTGTATTTCTTGTTCTTACCTTTGCAAATTTCTGCAGGATTGTAAATCTTGAGCTGCTTCCCAAATGGGGAGACTTCAGGTGTGTTTTTCTAAATAAGCAAACCTGAGCATACTTAAGTTCTTTGACTCAACACACAGGAATTCCCATTGGCTTTATTACATGCTGACAAGTGTGCTGGGGAAAGCAGAACAGATCAATGGCTGTGTTTGAAGCGGGCCATAAATCACTCGTGACACCAGGCAGCAGATTGACTGACTCGCCTTGTTCCTCCTCCCTTCTCAGCACACCAGCGTTGACCCCGGCTTGCCACCGAGCCGCGGGGAGAGTTGCCTGTGATTAATGCTGCAAATGAAACCCTGGCAGCAGGCAAGCTTGAGCCAAAGGTCTCTGCAAGGAAAAGTCAGAGGACAGCCGTACGAGTCAGACAAGGAATAAATTTAAATGGGTTAAATCCTCCGAAGCTCCCAGCACCACTGGGTCCATGTTATACCTGCTCTTCTCTCGGTGCCCCTATGAAATCCTGGCTTTACATGAATGTCTGTCCCTGCCCCAAACACGTTGTGAGAGTCTTTAACGTCATGGGTTGAGCAATGACGATGGTAAAGCTGCAAATTGGACAGGAGGGTTTCTGATGCCAGACGTGGGAATTTGGCCTCTGACGCGTTTTGACTTTTCAGAAGGAGCCGAGATGGGCAGATGGTTTTGAATTTAATACTTTCTTTGCAGGAAATTGTAGCCTTGGGGTGATAGAAAATCAGACATAGCCCTGGTCTAGACAGGAGAGGGGTGTGAGAACCTCCAGAGTGCCAAGCACTCTCCTCCCCTGCCCCTGTGTGCCAGGGCTGGCGTGGGAAGGGAGGGACAATAAGAAAAACTGCTGGAAAAATCATACCATTCTTGTTTGAAGATTTCAGACCGCTCTTTTGTTTTTACTGATAGATTGAGATCAAAATTAGGGAAATTATAATTTAAAAAATTAAAGCAATACAAAGTGCAGCCACTCATCCAGTTTGGTTGAAACCCTTCTTTTTGGTGGGAGGAAAGAATGAGAAAGATCTGGATTCTTCATCCAAATTGAAAAATAAACCCTTCTCCAGTTACAGCAGTGGTTTGTCACTTCACTTTGGAACTGCCTTGTGGAGGAAACAGTTAAGCAACTAAAAGAAATCCATCCCTGCATACACAGAGCTTGCTCCTTCCACGGAGCACAGGATACTGGGAGTGCCTTGTGCCGGTAGATAAGAGACGAGATGCCAAGGCTGTGGGTCTGCCCACAGGCAAAATCTTAATTAAAAATTATCTGTGTTATATCAAATATTTTTCTGAAATTTTTCAAAGTTGTTTCCATGTCTTGTGCTAAAAAGAAATCAAGGGAATATTTTGCAGGATCCTGACATTCACACTTTTATCATCTAAATGATTTTTTTTTCTTCTGAAAAGACCCAAGCCCTCTGTTGATGCAGTGTAAATAAGAAATCTTGGTTAAACTGACGGAATTTTTTTTTTTTTTTATAAGTCAATAAGAACTGTAGGAGAAGCAGGAAATGCCATTCATGATAGCATCTTCAAGCTTTTCCTCTTGAAAAAGCAGACCTGTAATGGACACCCAAGGGCCCTGCCCTGTCTGTTCAAATAAGCTCAAAATTCAGGAAAATGCAATAGAAATCAGCCACTGTCAGGATGGGACCCTTCCAGCTTCGCAGGCAGGGCAATGTGCAGTGTTAGCACATACCAGAGGACTTCTGCCGAATTGCAAAAAGGGAGTTTGATGTTTGTTGGCACTTTGGTTCCTGTGCTCTGGGAGTGGGCAGGCCTGGCCAGGTTGCTTTCCCTTGTGGGTTTTTCTCGGGCAAAATGAAGCATTCAGAAATGGAAACTCTTGGTGAGGAGATAGCTTTTTCTTTCCCGTCCACCGTGCTCCTCTCAAGCACAACTCAGTTTTACTTTACAGGGTTTCCCTTTCATCTGAAACCTTCCAATTTCAGGCAGGTTAGCTTGCCAAGGTGCACCTTCCCTTTCATAAATATTGCAGTAGCTACAGGCTATGGAGAGTTAGCCAAGCCAGTTCTCTTCATCTACCATGATCTCACCCCTCCCTTAACCCCCTCCTCTCCCGCCCTCTCATTAAACAAGAACAAAAGGTAAACCGTAACCCTCTCACATGCCACAGTAATATATGGTATAATTTTCCAGTTCTGCCCAGTTATGGTATGGCAACTGTGTGCTTGTGTAGAAAATGAGGCATCCCTCATGTTGGGAATGTTTGCAATCTGCTGTCCAAACTTGCTCCACACTGGAACATCCTGAGCTGCCCAAATACTACTCAAATAACGAGCTATCGGGCACTTTTTTATGCCTCTGGGCATCAGAGGATGAAGGACCCATTCCTGCTCCCTAGAACCTAAGAGGCATCTTCCCAAACTCTTCTTTCCCTGACCTTCAGCTCATCAAGGGTTAGCAGAGCTGCTGTCTCTGATGTTTTGAGGGTCAGGTCTTTGGAGAAGTGGCATTTGCTCTGCCCTTGCCTGATGTGCAGGTTTTCCTCTTGGGCCTGGCTGTGCTGCAGCCACCCTCTGTGAGAGCAGGGTCTATGGGGACCTCTGCAGCTGGTGTTCCTGCCGGGAGCCAGAGCTGCTCTGCCTCCCACCTGGGTTGCAGGGGAGTTCAGCTTAGTTCTGCAAACAGAAAGGACTTGAAATACAGGTTCCCAGCGCTCAGCTAAGTAGGGAATGCTTTTCATTCCCTGTGGCCTTCTGGCACTGCTAACTCATGGGAGAATGGGGTTTGTGTGCACCCTCACTACAGGTCTGTTTGAGACTCTGTACACAGGCACACATGTGTGTATGTGAGTGCACAAAGGCACACTTTATCTTCAAGGATACAATTTCTTCTGGTTAAAGCAGCCAAAGCCAGAGATAAGCAACTAATATATTGACTCATGGAGCCAGTTCCTTTGCTCTAATGTCGTGACACCAGATGCTGAACTGTGCATGATCTTGTTAGTGGCTGCATTACAGCACTGCCCAGAACCCCAGATGCTCTGATCATGCTCATCACTATGTATAGTGAAGTTTACCCGTGTGTGTAAGCCTGAGAACGTAAGATGATGAAATGGGTGAAGGATGAGACCAGCATTTGTAAAGTGATGTGAAGAAGTTCCTCCTCTCAGTAATTTCAGGCACACAAAGAAGCAAGGAAACAAATTCTTCTGTCAGTTTCAAATTTTCAGGGAAATTGTTACATCCAAACAGCTGGCTTTTTGTTTGTTTTCTTTTTCTTGGAAAGCACAAACAATTATAAACAAAATACAAAACTGCCATAAAATCTTAAAATTTCACCAGAAAATAGCTCAGACCTTGCAGCTTACATGAGAGATACATTCCACGTATCTCACAATCTCGCGGTGATAGTGTGATGGATGTGGTGAAAAAGCCATGTTTCCTTTATGTTTTCTTAGAAACTTTTTAACAAGCTCTGATCATCACTAGACTGAGCAGGTTATGTGGAGGCAGGTTTGAGGATGAATCTGCTTTGTCTTTAATACCACTCTCTATTGCTCCCAGAGCAGAGATGCACTGCTCTGCATTTTCTCCAGCCTCTCATTTCCTTTCACTCCAGGTAGCTTTCATTTCTGTCCAGGGTTGAACCATTCATCAGGAGGCTCTGCTGGACCCTTTGTTGCTGCCTAGAGCAGTTTTCCCTCCTTCCCTGTTTCTAAAATGTCTCCCCTCACATGCCCACACTTACATCTGTCAAGGACACCAACAGGTGACACCTTCCTCCTCCCCATCACGTCAAGGCTAGAAAAGGCTGTGGCAAGGGGAGCACTTACAAATAAGGCCAGATTTGGTGACCGAGGTCCATGATGCATTTTTTTATTTATACCCATGCACGCACACTTGCACGTATGTTACAATGACTTCAGGGGACTGGAGGGGACTTTCCACAAGGATTAACTGAGTACGCCTTCAACAAGGTAATACAATGAACTTGCCTTGGCTGCTGTGTGTTTAATTAGGGCTTTTTGTCATATAGAAACTGGTTTTTTTAAAAGAGTTTAATGTGGTTAGTAAAAGACACTGCAGTCCTAATTCAGTGAACTCTCACTGGAAAACTAGGTGGGTTTGTAAGGGATCTTTGTTTAAAGTCATTGCTGTATTTTGTTACTGATAGTGTAGTACTACGGAGATGGTGTCTGCTAGTTGCCATATGTATGTGAGCAAAAAAAAAAAAAAAAAGAGTCCCTGCTCCAAAGACCACACAAATCCAGATATTGGATGAAATCTGATAAACAGTGGAGAAGATACAGAGACCGAAAAACATGCAGAATTTGTGCCAGGTGCAATTCTCTCCCTAAAGTCCAAAGTAACAAGCGTTATGGTTGAACTGGGTCCTGAAAATAAATTAGGAGGGAAGAGTGTGGACTTTCCTTTTGCATTACCCTTCCCTTTGTAAACATTGGATTCACCAGGTGGATTTGTGTGAGAAGGTGACCAACCAGTGACCACAGAAAATGCTGCTGATGTGGTGGTGAGGTGAAGGATCCAAAGGTCCCTCTCTCAGACACTGAGAAGAGCTATCTGCCACCTTTTTAATGCCCATGGCATGTTCTTGCTATATCTAAACTTCAGCACAGCATCTTCTGAAAAAGCAGTTCTAGCCCATAGGAACTTCAAGGCATCCAGACTGTGCTTAGTACCTGCATCAGGTAAGTTACACAGATCTGTGGGCATCACTCGTTGACGGTAAAGACCACTTCTCTTCTGAGACAGACACAGAAAGGAAAAAGAGGAGTTAGAAAACTGTGGATAGTACCCACATGTGCAGCAATACATGTGCTCTCCCACATAACTAGCATTTCCCAATGGAAGGTGCAGTGAGCTCACCTCGAACATTTGGCCTCAATATGGGTTTTCTGCAGTGGGTCGTACATTTGAAGGCTTAGGACTCAGGGAATCTTTATGAAGCATGAGAATACTGCCACTGACATAATGGGGCCAAACTTCACTTTGATCCTGTATGCAGGCCTTTGAGTCTGAGCAATATATTATGAAAAATAGCCAATTTCCAAACCAGAGGTTTGGTGCTGACCTATCCCAGAAACTGTCACAGATGTGGGGTAGAAAGCTTGCTGTTAATAGTTTTGGTACAAGAAGAGGAGCTGGTTTTGTTGGTGTCCTAAATTGAGTTGAAAATGCTATGAGAGCAGAGTTTCTGAAACAAACAAACAAACAAAACCAAACAAAAACCCAACTAGGTCTCTGGAGGTTATGCTACAGTGCTGGAGAAGGACAGAGTTGATGCATGTAGGAATCAAGAGATTTAGAGAGTGTGAATTTAGACAGCATAGTTTCGTGTGCTGCAAAGGAGCTGAGGGAAGGGATCAATAGTGGTTGCTTTTATTCCATCCTAATCCACTCACTGATCCTTGACCTTATCTCTTTTGAGCAGCTGTAAGGCAGGAGTGAAACTCCTGGTGAGTTTTCTTCTCCACTCTGAGCATCAGTGTGGGAGCTGCTCCCCAACAAAGGTCTTGCCCTGGTGCCTCCTAGACTAACCACACAGCAATCATGGGGAGCAGGAGCCTCATCCTCTCCTTCACCTGCTCTCGCCACAGCTCCCTTCATGACTTATGTGCAAACAGCATTCACCAGCACAGGCAGCCAGTGAAGAATAATTTAATAGGGTTAATTTACACATCTTGACCCCAGCGTGTTTCTGCTCATCCCAAGAGCCAGCTGGTATTGGTAAATTATGGTTTTGACTAACCACATGTCTTGTAGAAGCACTTGAGGCCCTTCAACACTCATATTTGCAAGAAACACCTGCATGGAGTGACCAGGAAAGGTGAATGGAGAGAGCCTTATCCTGCCCTAAAACCCAAGTGTGCTGGAGAGAACAGGAATGACTCAGCAGAGTGGCTGCTGACAGCACCTACTCCACAACACTCGGTGGCTGTTTACTTTCCTTCTTCTCTTTCCCTGGATGGTGTTTAGGCTGTAGGGTAGACAGATAACATTTTCAAAGTCACATTGTCCCAATAGGTACATGAGGGGATTTTTTGGCCAAAGGACATTCCTCATGAAGCAGTGTAGAGTTTTAGGGAGGCTGAGCCAGGTACCACACTGTTGGACTCCAGTTGCAACACTGGCAGAGCATGGCCAGGCCACTTCCCGTTGGTTATTTCATGAACACAAAGATCTCTGCTGAGTTTTATTAAATAGCATCAAAGCTCTTTGCTTCTCAGTGGGAGATTAATGGAAGTTGGTCTTCTAAGGCCCCAAGAGTTCAGGGATCAGCTCTGTACTTGCTCTCCTGTCCAACACCGGCCTCGTCTCCAAAGCTTGGGATGGTTGAGAGGGGTTATTCATGATGATTTGGAATGTAATTGTTCTCCTACTGATTGAGTATTGATGGATGCACTTAAAAAGGCCTGGCTATCCTGCATCAAGGAATTAACCAGCATTTGGAAAATCAGCCTGCTTGGCAGCTTCATCTTTGATGTTTCTATGAACGAAATTAAATTGAAAAGGTGTTCTTCATAGGTTTTTATTTTCTTCTTCTGATATTTCCTACAGATGAGAAAAGAATCTAGCCATGCACTTTACAAGGTTTGATTCAGTGTTGGTAGGGCTGAGTCACATGCCTGTTCTGACTGATGCCATCACACCCATGAAACACACAACTTGTTATTGCTCAGTGGCTTAGCAACATGCACCATAGCCTGCCTCCTGCAAGCTTCTCACCTTTGTCTTCCCTTCAGGGCCAGTATTTAGCAAATAGAATTTGCAGTGCCATGGTTACCAGCAAATAGGGCTTGGGCCCTTTGAGCTATTTGCCAGTGTCTTGGGTGATATCAGGGGCTTATAATATTGTAGCACCTTTTGCTAGTTCAGCTTTTCATAGAATTGTAGCTGCTGGTGGGGGGAATCAAATTTTGCGGAATCTCGAGATTGCATCATTTGTCTCTCACTGCAGTGACAGCTGAAACTTTCCCATGCTGAAACTCACAAGAGAATTAGAGAAGTTGTGTTTAAGTTTTCCATACCATCTGCCAGCCCTGACCAGTGAACTATAACATCTAAGGTATATACTTTAATATAATGGACATTTAAACATTTATATGGAAGTTAATTAGTTCCAAGAGGAGAACTCCATGAGCACACAGGGCCACTCAAGGCTAAGGATTTGAGTAACCCAAGTGCTGTCTCTGTACCCATTTATGGCTTGGAATAAGTCTGAAAACAGGACACATAGTGGTGCTTGCAACCAGGTGCTTTCCCAGATCATCCTGATACTTTCTTGATACTTAATAGCTGCAAATTCCACGAATGTGTTTGGTCACCTCTTCCACTCATATAAGCTTTTAGTGACCTAGCTGCTCTTTCCTTGAGCTGGCCCCAGTTCTCAGTTCCAAATGCTGCACATCACGCTGCTTTTGTGTTGGCAGAATCTTGCTTGTTTTTTCCATAATGTTCTGCCTCCCTTAGTTATCAGAAATCTTACCCTGGATGTTAAAAATTTGCCCAGTCCAAGGAAAGCTTTGTAAAAGCTGGATATTAATTGTGTGTTACATTTTGTGAAGAATGCTAATATTCTGAAAAACAGAAAATCTTTCAGAAAAATCTTGTTCTGTTCTGTCCCCAGCAAGGTGCCCCGGTGCCCCACAGAGTTTCTGGCTGTTGTTTCATGACAGAAACCAGAGATGGGTGAATAGATGTGCCCAATGCTATGGACTCATCACCACTTAAAGCATGAAAATGGGAAAGCCAATGCTTTTATGGGAAAAGATGGGGTAAATTCAGGCTGCTATGTATGTTAAGGGTTTATATATGTGTCTGTGTAACAGAGGAGGAGGTCCTCATATGTGATGGGGGATTGTAAAGCTGTGTGGGCTTTCTGCATGAATAAGTGTAGGGTGAACCTGTGCAGGCTGGCTGTGAGCCTCACCCTGACAGGTTTGGGTGTAAGGAACAGATACGTGCTGTTTTCTGCACTGAACTCTCCTATATATCTGAGGTGTCAGGACTGGACCCATGTTTTGAGGGTGAATTGGGAGCCTTAGAGTCTTATGGGAATGTGTCAGCTTTTAGCACAGGTCAGGGCCTCTGCAGGGTGAAAGGATTTTCTCCTCCTGGCCATGCCAACTCCTGTGCTCTCAGGCCCTGTCACTCAGGCTCAGAGGCTCTTTATTGTAGCTGCATTGCCACATTAAGTGCTTTAAATCAGTCATCATCTGTGCCTTAAATCATCAATCAGGAGCACAGAGGGACACGGCTGTGTCCTGCAGGAGTGGGTGCTGGATAAGCTCATTGTGGATGAGGGGACATGGCAATGCAGGACCGTGACAGCCTGTGCAGGAAATGTCACAAAAGTAAAACAAATAGGCAACCCAAGTTCCATCCTCTTTACATTTGGGGGTCCAGCAGCTGTTTGCCTTGACTGATGGATGGCAGCATTGCCCAGACACCTCCATTTACCCTCCTTTCCTTCCCTCTCATCTTTCACACCGTGCTGTATTTCCCTCTGCTCCCTGGATGACCCTTGGCAGAAGCAGCCTTGGCAAAAAAAGCTAATGAAGGCACTTACTGTCCCTCAGGGTGTTAACAGGCTCACTGGCCCTCAGAGGCCTGTCACCCTATCAACTCCTCCTTGTTTGTGGGTTTGGGTTATTTTACAAGCTCAGTAAATGAAGGGTCTGGGAAATGGATCAGCAGGAAAGTGCACTGATGTGCTTGGTACAAAGCTGCTTGTGCACTGCGCTCCTGTCCCCTGCTGCAATGCTCTCCCAGCTGCCCTTCAGTGGCAATGTGTTTTCCTGTGGGTGGGTGGTAGGATTAGCAAGTTTTCCCTGCGTGTGAATTTGCAATTTGTCATCCTTTGTGCTTCTGTGAAGACATAAGGAGAGCTCCTCTGGAAGGCTTACAGGTTACCTCATCAAAAGTGTGGTGGTTTGTAATGTTGGAGCCTTCACCGTGACAGAGAGCCATGATGTCCCTAAAGCATCCCCCTACTTTTGCTCTGCAGGTCTATGTGCAGTTACAGAGTCCGTGGATCTCCTTTCCTCTCATGTAGCAGCCAGTTTCTCTGGAAGGCAACCTGCTGCTGTGGCTGACAAATGGAAATGTGTTCACATGCTCATGCTGGAGACACGATGTGCTTTCCCTCCTTGTTGCTTGTGCTTTTGAGCAAGTGACAACTTATATTTGTATCTCTTTTGACATGCATCAGAGGAGGAGTTTTAAATGAGCTTTCTTGTGTTTCTGTACACTAATTTTTTTTTCTTCTCAAAGGCTATTTTTTCTTTATTTTGGAAAAGAAGGATGTTAAGGTTTTTTCTAAGGTGATGTTGAATTCTTTTCATACTGGAGAGGAAATTAAGATAAAAACTTCTTGGCAGTCAGTTTTTTAAAAATCTGCTATTTGTATCCAATCACAAGAAAGAGGTAACATCTGCCTCTCAGGAATTCACAAAGTAAGTGAAAAGGAGAGAAAAAATGGTATGTTTCTATGTGGTCCCCCAGTCAGACAGACGGAGAATAGGCATCACTGGAGATCAGATGCCACAAGCACAGAATTCAAAGCTGCTGCTACCTATCTGCTCTTCTGGAGACGAGATGTACTCCTAGGGCTATTTAAAGTGTGCTTTGTGTGCTGTGACACTCAGATAGCCCCCACAGTAGCTGGACCTCAGGACCTGCTGCAGTCAGTGTGATCCTGGAATATGGCTCTTACCTGGCAGACTATGGCCTTTCCCATCCCCACTGCTGTCAGAACATTGCTGAGGTTGAGGTATGTCAGGTCAGGACTCGGCAGAGGAAAAGGAGGCCCTCAAATAGAAAGCTGACTCTTATAAAACATCTCCTTTTGTCTCTAAAATCCAGTGCAACCATCACTTCTCACCTCAACAGACAGAATTTATTACAAAAATTTTGTCCTGAAGTATGAGCTCATGTTGTGCAAACAGACATTTTTACAAATTTGTTTGCATGAAATTATTCACCCCAAGTTTGTTGGCTGTGTATCCACCCTGCTGGTTATTCAGATGTTCTTCACTGCTGTGATTGTTCTGACTGTGCACTAGTCATCAGCTGCTGCCAGGGGTGTCTCACTGGTCACCTGCCTCAGGAGTATAGGTCTCACTCCCCAGTGAGCTGAAGCCCACAACATTTTCAATAATTCCCACATAAACACTTTCAGGGTGAATGTGCTCCGAGAATGAGTGTTTGTGAACCTCATCTTTCTCCAAGCACCTTCCCAAAGGAAAAGATCCTCCTTCTT
>VZRE01007732.1:393762-463121 GCA_013396775.1 Cephalopterus ornatus | reverse complement strand
TTTTTTTTTTTTTTTTTAAGGAAAAATGTTCTCCATTGTACATGAAGTGAATGCACTTGAAGCAAAATTTTTTCATGAAATCTAGTATTTATTCAAAATCACAGATGCAGGTATTTAAGCACCTAAGGCTACATAGGAGCACCCAGAGGTGGCAAGCTTCAAACATTTCTTGTTCTGCAGTACCAGGTTTTTTTCAGACACTCTCAGGAGAGGTGAGATGGAGTCTGGAAGACAGCCCAAGTCTGAGACATATTGTTCTCTGTAGCTAGAGTATCTTACAAACAAAAAGCTAATAATTTGGGAGTTTAATGCCTCTGGGGAATTGCAGCTCGACCTCTGTTCTGCTTTATGCATCTGGTTTTCTTGCCTGTGCTTTGCAGGATTGCATTTCTTTGATCAAAATTATGAAGGATTGGCTCAGTTGGGATTAAGAGGGATCCATGAGCCTGGCTCCCATTGCTGAGTTTGAGACACACAACCAGGCACACAACTCCCTGACTGAGTTGCAGAGACACGGAGGTGCTTCACTTAAAAAGATTCTCAGTACACAAGCAGTTGTCAGGAGATCCCTATCTGGTTACTGTTCAGATTTTCAGCACCTTTCCTTCCCTACTTTTTTTAGCCCAAATTTATCCTGTTTTACAAGCCGCACCATTTTACAGAATTTTTGTTCAAGAGACTGAGGTCTTGCTTACTGTGTCAAATGCAGCTCCTCAGGAAAGCAAGAAATATTGTTCATTGAATTCACCTCTTTATCTAACATAAATAGGAAGAGAAGGGAAAGAAAAGAGAAACATAAGAATAAGCTATGCTACCTCCAGAATTTGAAGTTATTTACCATCTACACAGTATGTAAGTCTTGTGCCTCACAGTGACTTGATCACCAGGTGGTATTTCTCATAAAGCTTACCTGGTCCACTGAGATGCAGGTGCCAACACCTTTCATGTTCAAGCTCCTGACACAGAGACCCAGCTTCAGCTAAGCGTGTGGCCACAAAAACAGTTTTATTGACTTCATTGGGCCAGCTTGTATGTCAGCCAGGGCTGTGCTTACATGCTCTGTGAGGTCAAGCCTGCCTTTCTTTGTGCCAGGAAGAACATAGGCTCTGTTCATATTACAGGAGCTCAACAATATCCACTGTCACATGATAACAGCACACACACGGGCACCTACTTTGTAGCAAATTACATTTAATGTGAGGAAAGAGAGCCAAGCTTCATTTGCTGCAGGCAAAGCCCAGGACATAATTCCTTGCACCGTGTCAGATGATGTGCAATAGCTCATTAGGCAATTGCAACTTCATCACACACCAGAGCCTCACATTCTGACCAGTGTGGGAGGACAGGAAGTAGACCATCAAATTTCCTGACATCCTTGTGTGGTTGTGTCATCACAGTAGTTGAAAATCTATCTTGAAGGTATTTTTCCTCAAAACTTCACTCTTGCCCAAAACCAAAGTACACGGCCCTGGTTTGGAAAAAAACATGTCCCAAAGCAGGGAGCTGAGCTCAGGTCTCCCAGAGTGACAATAAATGTTCTCCAAACACCAGGATGCCAATTCAGAAAGACAAATATTGTTGTACTGCCCTTTGCATCACCGACCTGCACTTTGGTTTCTACTTAGCATCCTCCTGAGGCAAGGCAGATCTCCACCTGTGCTCTTGTGTGCCCTTTTGTGCTGGGATCACAGCATGGGATATTTTTATAAATTATCTAATGACCAAACTGAAAAGATAGTCTTTCTAGGGTTACCACTGCAGGCAGGACATGACTCCAGAACACAGTATCCAAGCATCTTTGCTTGGTAAGGGAGGGTGGTTGGCTGCAGTGTCTTCCCTCTGTGCCCAATGAGAAGGGCTGCAGGGCTCGGGTTAGCAGTATCTTGGTGATATGAGCCCCCATAGGGTTTATGTCATACCTATATTTCAGAAGTTACAGAATGTGAAAGATATTATTACCAAAGAAGCATGTTGCAGAGCCAGCTCCTCTGGCCTAACGACACCTTCTTTTTAAAGGTTTCTATGTAATGCAAATTTAAAATAAGGGCTGTGGAGTGGTTCTTTATTACAAGTAAAATGAACTCCTCTTGTCCCATTACATGGAGAATGGAATGGTTGTGCAGCAGTAAATGGGCCTCATGAGGAGTCCAATGTATAAAGCTGAGATGTGTTTTGGGAGAGCAGAATGTTAGCAAGGACAGGTTGACAATTACACTGACAATCTCCTTTCAGTAACTGAAGTGAAACTGAAATAATTCAAGGACATAAATACTGTCATATTGATCCTACTGATGCATCTGTTAGTTAAAGGCCCTGTTCAGATATTATAGTATTGGAAGTCAGATTTTTTTAATGGTTGTGAAGCCAGGAAAATTTTCTGTCCCTGTTTTTTTAATGGAAAATTATAGATTCCTTGGTTTGTGATATTCAATCCTACTGAATTATTTTGTTTGTTTAATTTTAATTCTGTAAATTTAATAAGCTTACAGGAGATATAAAAAAGGAGTCTAAAGTTGGTGGTGTTGGTTAAAAGAACTTTTCATCTAACAATTTTCTTCTCACTTTAGTTTACACTGTAGAGTTTGAGCTTTTGCATTCTTTTAAGCGATATCTTCTGGTTAACCAAAATATTTTAATCAGAAGCAAAGTCTTTGCTTTCCACACCTACTGTGAAATAAAAGCAGTGTGTTTCTGTCTGCATCCCAGCATAGCAGAATTCTCTCATAGGGACTATCAAAACCGCCTGTGACAGGAAAGCACTGATTTTACTAGTTCTGGGCCTTGGGCTGCTGCCCTCTTCTGGAAGGAATGCCAGATCTCTGGTCACACCTAAGAGCATCAGTTACTAAATCTGCGACCAAGCCCTTGACCATGGCTGGAGCATTTTTAGGACTAGGACACGTAGCACAACAGAGGTGGTCCCAGACATGATTTTTCAAGCAGCAAATTTCAACCAAAAATGGGTCTGTGCACCAAAAACTAAGATAAGGAAATTCTATGGCCAGCTCTGATAACACAGCAACTCTATTCCTACTTTTTCTACTACCAAATGTGCCCAAGTGGCAGTATCTTCTATTTTGGGGAGTGGAGAAATCTCGAGGTGTATCTCATCCCCGAAGTGCAATGCCAAGAAATTGTTGCAGAATGATTCAGAAAGCCTATTGCCTGTGCATGGGCTAGTCCCCAATTGTTCCTCCAGTCTTGGGAAGTCAGGTAATGATTCACCATATCACCTCTTCATAAAAACTGGACTGCTGCAAGGGATGAATCCCCAAAGAAGTACAGCAGGGAATGAAATTAGGGCAAAGGTCTCAGTCATGGCTCTGAATTAACAGAAATTTTCACTGTGTAAAGGAAGCAGGGCACACAGGCCTAAAGGCTCATAGGCATGTGTGAACACTTGCCCCTAAAGTAACAAAGAATTATTTAGTTTTAAAGGAAGGATACCAGGAGGATCAGATCATAAGCTAGGGCACAGTTGGGGCATTATGAAGGGTTCTCCTGAAGTTCATCTGGAAAACTCTTCTGCTTTTTGAGAGAGAGGACCATACACAGGTGTCTGTCCTTTGTAGGGAAGGGTCATCCTACTGCAGGAAGTCCTTATCTGGCTTTGGAAGAGGAAAGGTGCTAAAATTTTTTTCAAAAGACAGAAAATGGGACAATACTGGACTTAGTCCATTTCCAGTCCCTTCTGCAGGTCTTTGCTTTTTGACTTTTTTTTTTTTTTAGCCCCTTTCTTTTCTCCACACTATCTGTAAAATTGGTTGCACTATATCCCATCTATGTGCCTGACTTTCTCTGCCCGACAGGCAATTCTACTTCCCCCTTCTCCCAAGAATCATCAGGCCCAAGGGAATGGCAGGCAGGATTGACTGCTTGCAGGATGGCATGAACTGGAAGGTCTTGTAAGGGTCGCCAGATGTGATCTAAGGCTTGTGATGTTTTGTAGGTTTTGAGGAACAAAACCGTAGAAGCACAAAGTATGTTTTTGCTTTCTCTCTCCCAGCTTCATCTACTTGCTCATTAAACTCAGAAGCATGTAGCTACACCCATAGAAAATTACTGCATTTCGTAACCTTTAATTGATTTGCCTATTTATGGGGAAACTGGTATTTCGGGACTATCCAACTGTGCCATCACTATCACCTTTTGATGGGTCTCTGTCTGTTTGGTTGCTGCAGAGAAGCCCTGATGTGTGTCTGCCTGGCATAGACCTGACAGATCCATAGGCTGAATTCTTCACTGCAGGTTACTGAAATTGGGAGAGCTCTTGTTTGTAGATGGGGCAGATATTCATTGCAGCATGCTCTGCTCTGTTTGCTTGCCTGGGTGTAGGTATTCCAGCAAAGATTTTGAAACACATCAGCGTGCTGCATGCTGCTAATTATGTTCTTTTTCTATACTATTAGGAAAGATGGCTGGCATGGAAAGTACTTTAGTCCACAGTTACTGACATGGGTGTAATTGCTCCCCACATCACCTCTCTCAGTCTCCTGGGATTTTCAGCTGTTGTAAACTCAGAAATACAGTAGATGTCTGTGTGAGCTAGGAGGGAGGTAAGGGTCCTCCCAAGGCCTATTCTGTCTCAAGAGCACAATTCTAAAAATCCAGTTCACTGGCCACAGCCTTTGTTTTGATGATCACATCTGTAAGGAGGCAGTGCACAACAAGAAAGTGCATTGGCCAGGAAGACTGATCATTCAGTGTCCCGTCTGTAGCTAATGCCCCTGTTTTGGAGTTGGTTATACTGCTAACCCTGCTGGTGGGAAAGGTATTGATTCAGGCTTGGATGCTACAAGAGTTTTGCCGTACATAAGTAATGGTTGAGTTGCCCAAAATAGCACAGGACAAGCACCATTCAACCCATGGCTGATGTATAAGTCAGAACTGAGGGTCAGCTCCAGTCTCAGCTGAGGAGTTTGCAGCTGCTCAAAGGTGGTGCTGGGTACTTGACCCTCCTCAACAAGCCTGGTGTCCCCAGAAAGAGCACAGTCACAATGTGCTCTGCTCTGCCTCCAGCAGGTATTTGGAACATATGACCAGCATGGGGACTTATTATTGGGATGTATAAACCTTTTTGGTGAAGGTGCAGCCAGCATGGGCAAGCACAGGGTGTGCTGGGGGTTAGCAGAGCAGTGGTGGCAGGACAGACCATGGCTCCTGCTGTCAGCTTTAGGAACTGATGCCCAGCCATCTTGCAGCATTGCCAGGAAGACAACCACGGCAGGCAGAAGGCTCACCAGGGAGCTGAGACTGCATGACACAGCAGTGAAGAGAACCACCTGCAGCCCAGAGGCACCTGAGGTCACTCTGTGGTGGCTGAGATTTACTGAGGCTTTCAAACTAGGCTGGTTCACAGCAAGCTAAGGGTGCTGCATGACCGTAACGTGACCTGCCCTTCTTTTTAACCCAAGAGCATGAACACTTATTAAATTTTCTATGCCTGATGGGAAACACCACTTTTCAGGAGCTAGAGCTGATGCAAGGATGCTTTGTGGAAGGGTATACAAAGAGTATTCTTCCATAAAACCCCCTCCCTGTGCAGTGGGACCCTGCAAAACTGTTAGCTCGGGATTGCTTGCAGCAGAAACTGGAGCTGTCATGTGGTGCTATGTTCACAAATGCAAACCCAAGAAAAGAAACCAGAGAGGAGCAAGAGTCTGTGTGTTCTTGAAAGCATTTGCAACACTTCCGTCTTCATATTTTTTGTTCATTTTTTCCCCCCGTTGTTCCTCACTTATCACTGAATCTCTCCTCTCTTCCATTTCTGAATATCTCTCTCTCCCTGTTTTTTGAGTGCACAGTTGTGCCCATTTGTCCAAGCATCTCTGCAAGCCTCAGTCTGAAACTATACTGTAAAAGCCTCATTTCACTCCATTCACATCATGGTCCTCAGCAGGGCCACCCTGAATGAGGCCAGAGGAGCCAGGTGTTCCTTTGTTGCACCTGGGCCAATATCTGGAGCTTATTGCTGCATCAGAAGCCATCATGCACCCTCTCCCTTGAGAAAAATGACCTCAGGCCAAGCCACCATCTCCAGGTTATCTCCTGCTAATTGCAGGACATCCTGGGGAAGATGGTGGCATTTACACCTTTGATCCCAATGCTGCAAGGTTGGGTTCTCTCTTCTGCAGGCTCTGAGAGAGTGTAGGTGTTTGCTTTAGGCTACGATGACATGAGAAATACCTTAGTGAGGCGAGGCGTGGGTGTATTGGGGCGTGACTCAGAGGAAGTAAATGTACAGGGATTTGTTTTGTATGCAAGAGATCTATTCACTTTAGTTACCAGCATGGGTGCAATTAACTTTTCTTTTTACATTTTATTATTTTTATTATTAATCATGGCTTAAGAATGGCTGAGCCAATGAAGATTTTATATCCAATTGCAAAAAGTTCAAGATCTATATTACCAAGGGCTGGCTTGAGAAAGCCAGGGAATTTGATGACAGTTCACTAGATTCTGATGAGGGACCAGTGCAAATCAAAGAGGCTGGTAGCCTGGGGCAGGGTATCTTCCTTTAGAAAGAGAGAATAATGAAGGACATACTTAAAATTGGGCTTAGAGAAGTCTTGTCAAGACAACTGTGGAGAAGATCAGTATGGAAACAGAAAGATTCAAAGAAAATTAAGTTGCTTGTTTAACTACTCCAGATCTCCTTGGCTTTGGACTTGGACCTCTTTTTCCCTTATTTGTTTTAATTGACAATAGACAAGATTAACTATAGCTCTTAAACACGGTAAGGATCACTCTGAGGTTATTCAAGTTTGCAGAGCCTTTAGTCTTGTCTTAATACATGCAAAGTCAATCTTTCTGCAGGAGACAAAGCTGTATGGGTCAAAAGCTTGTGACAGTTTGGGGCCCCATTCTGGTTGTGGACCCCTTAATTCAGGAAGGAAATTGAGGTGCTGAACCAAGTCCAGAAAAGAGCGAAAAGGTGGTGAAGGGTCTGGAGCACAAGTCCTATGAAGAGCAGCTGAGACAGCTGGTGGTGTTTATCCTGGAGAACAGGAGGCTCAGAGGTGACCTTACTGCTCTCTTACAACTCCCTGAGAGGAGGTTGTAGCCAGATGAGGGTCAGGCTCTTCTCTCAGGCAACCAGTGACAGGATGAGAGGACATAGTCTTAAGCTGTGCCAGAGGAGATTCAGGTTGGATGTTAGGTAGAATTCCTTCACAGAAAGGGTGATTAGACATTGGAATGGACTGCCCAGGTGGAGTCACCATCCCTGAATGTGTTTAAGGAAAGCCTGGACGTGGCACTTAGTGCCATGGTCTAGTTGTCATGGTGGTGTCTGGTTATAGGTTGGACTCAACCTCAGAGGTTTTTTCCAACCTAATTGTGTCCTGATTCTGTGATGTTCCAGTAGAGTTGCTGTGATGTGCATAATACAAATCTAGGACAAATGCACAAGGACCACATGGCCCTGCTGCAGGAAAGCTCTTCTTGTCATAACCCTGCTGCATTCTGCAGTGAGATCACCAAAGCAAATAGAACAACTGATGCCAAACCAATTCAGAAAGCAGGCTGCAAATCCTATAACAGTTGAGAGAAATATTACTTCAAAGTAAATAGTAATTCATTTTCCGAGAAGAAGAGGTTGGATTTAAGTGAGAGGCACGTGAATCATGCTGCCTGTAATTTGACTTCTGCCTCAATTTGAGACTAAAATTGATAGGTTAGAAGGTAAGTCAAGAGAAGCAGATGGGGCACCTTGTGCTGATCAAACCCAGAAAAGGTTCATATAAACTCTGCAAGCCTGAAATGTTCTAATTGACAGGTTCAGAGGATTTGATAACATAGTGCACTGACTCAATTTATCTGTTCTCATCTCATATTACCTTGTTTCTATTTTAAATGAGAAGCACCTTTTCACAAAGGTTTCTACTTTTCAAGTAGTCAACTTCAGGTCCCAGTATGAAGCCAACATATTCAGGTGGCTAACTGAGCAGAACTGGAGAGAAAAGGAGCTCTTTATCTTGTGGGAAACCCTAAGATGTGTTTGCATTCATCCTAAGAGGGAGAAATAGTGTCAAGATTTTCAGGAAATAAAGAAGGGATTTCTTGCAACTAAACATAGTACATTGATTCGGATATATGGAACAAAACTTCTGTAATATATTTGATTTAAATGAAACTTTTTTTTTTTGATCTGCAAGTATTGAGGATTCAATATTGAGCAGTTCTCAAAACTTGGTTTAAAATGAAAGTTTTTTTCTTGCTTAGAAATTTCAACTCAAATTACACTTGAGCCAAGACAGGCAAGAGAAAGAGAGAGGAGATAGGGACCAGGTGGTTTTGCCATGGTATAGCATAAAATGGTCAACTGGACACATCAGACAGAATGTGCAGGCTAGAAAAGTGCCATTTCAGCATGTCACTCCTGTCCAGAAACAAAGCGACAGAGTTTTTACATTCCTGGAGATGTGACCAGGTCATTTCCAGACTAAAGTTATTTGTGCGCACTGCCTTCATTGATTCTGTCAGTCCAAGGACGTCAGGTATAGAGCCTGCTTGGGCATCTCTGCACCTATTGCACTGGCACATCTGTAGCTATTTTGTTCTGGGAGAGGTGACAGTCTCATTGCAGCCTGGATGGTTATGAATCAATGAATCTTCTTTTCCATTTCCGATGTTTTCTCAAATGAGATGCCAGCATTTTCCTTTTTGTTGCTGAAAGAGTGTATGTCACTGCTGAAGTTGAGGTATTCTCAGCCTGTAATACAGAAGAGGATGAAATGGCAAAACTCTCTTATCAAGGGCAGAGAAGGAAAAGAGACGGAAAGAAGCCACTGCTGGTGAGTGCCAGGCACAGTTAAGACCAGGAAAACTTCCAAGCTCTTTCTTGCAGTTTGTCAAATCCCTGGTTGACTTTTCCACAACTCATTCCTTGTACCTTTTAAATAATACTTCAGTCAACACAGACAATTGTGGCTACTGGTAAAAACCACAGAGAGTAGCTAAACACAATGGAAATGACTTGTTCCACCATTTGTTTTTACTTTGGAGCAAGCAAAAAACTTATGAAAAGAAATGAGTAATTTTTCTTCATCCATCTTGGCTTTTGTCTGCTCAACAATGTGTCATTTTTGTCTGTAGTTGTGGTCTTGATTTTTTTTTTGTTGTTTTTTATTTATTTACTTTTTTCCTGCTTTGCTCTCTTGGTTTATGATGGTTGCCCAATGACAACTGCTAGCACCACAGGGCTAGAACCTGGTAAAAGACAAAGCAAAACCACCATGCCTTTGGGGAAATGACTCTTCTACCTTGCCAAGAAACATGTTTGTCGGGTTTATAAGCCAAGGTGGAGTTGGAGTTCTCTGAGCCCTTCTGCCCTCCTTGAAAGATGTCAGGTGGGAACCTCAGCAAAGCTAATATCTTGAGTAGCATCTCTAGGGTTGGGCAAACTGGTTCAGGTAGAAGAAACTGCATCTCAGACTGAACCTTTGCCCATTTCTTGATGGGCTGAACCTAAATTTTGTCTTCCTCCAACTCAGAAACCTAAACCTGGAACATGTCTGTCCTCAGAGCTGAACCTTCATAGACACTGAGAGAAGTGCGGCTGCTATCTTAAAATCTTTCTCCTGCATGTCTGCCCCTCTGCCCTAACTTGAGGTTAATTATTTGAACATCAACCAGCATTTAGTACATGTATGCTAACCCCAGACTGGTGTGGGCTTCAGGCCCTTAGTAGAGATTTACTCCCCACAGGACCACAAACCAATGTGTCCCTTTGGCTGTGCCAAGAGTGTGTTAGAAAGCAGGGGCTGTGGGGATGCATGTGGTTAGCCTAAACAGCCACTTGTCATTGTTGAAGAGTCTGTGTGGTTTTTAGGAGGAAAGGGATTGCATAGTCTTCCTCTGAGTTGACTCAGAAAACAGAGCAAGGGGCTGAGAGGAGAAATGGAGAGGTTTCTTTTTGCCCTTAAGGTAATCTTGGCGATTATACCTCCATAAAGAGTAGGTCTTGCGCAACAAAGATGGAAGACAGGGCTACAGAAGACAGAGCAATGGAAAAAGGCACAGAAAAGGGAAGAAGCTTCCGACAGGATACTCAGAGACATTTGCTGGCTCAGCACCTTCCAACATTTATCAGCCTTGGGTGAAAATGGTGAGTGATGAATAGCAGGGATATGTCCTGTATCCCTGAAATCTGGGATGAGCTCTAGGCTGAGGATGCCTGTGTCCATTTTGTCAGTGAGCCATAATGAGCAGGACAAGACTAAGAATTGTTTTAGATTTAATTAGAGATTTTGGTTTAAAGTGGCTCAAGATCCAGACTGCTCCAGTTCTATTGTATTATTTTGTAACTGCAGCTGAATCTGTAAATCTTGATGCCTCTGCCAAAGGGGATAGAGGGACTGATTTCCAGTTCCTCAAGCCTATAACACCAGCAGCTCTTCTGAGCAGAAAAAAAGTCCTTGAGTTAGCAAAATAATGCTCCTCTGGCCTGAAACTCAGCTCAGAAATGCTTCCTGGGCTCCTCGTGTAGCTGCTTCCCTACTGCAGATCTCCATAAAGCAGAGAGCCTTCTGTTTATATTTTTGCTTGCAATTGGCAGAGGTTGGCAGGTTATCTGAATACTCTATCTTTGTCTGTATTTGCCTACTTCTGATCTGTTGACAGTATAAGAGTGTCAATATTTTTTCCCTTGTAAGGTGATATGAGCAACTGCCTAACTGTTGACTCAACTGAGGATTACTAATTTCAATAGCTAGTTAACAAATCAGCCCACACTCCAGATAGAAGGTAAGTTCCTGCCACTTCTGAAAGAGCCCTGGGAAGCTAACAGTGATCAGTTGCTTGGAGCCCAGGGCTAAGCCAGGGTGGAGTGTGATGATGTTCCCTTTGGGAGGTGGTTCACCTGGCCAAGAAATAACCTGGGTGGGGCAGGTATGGTGCTCCATGGCATGCACTATTTCAGGATGTCTCTTCCTCCAGTTCTTTGGATGGTAGCTTCCAGAAATTTACTTTGCATTTAAATTGTGGCAGATAAATGTTGGATTTTCTTTCCTCCTCTTAATGTGATTTTATAAAACTTATCCATCTAGCTTGGATCTCTTCACAGAGAGAATGGAAGCGCATGCTGTAGCAAAGGTTGGTGAAAAGTTTGCACAGAGCTTGCCAGCCCAAATCCCACCTACTTGGGTCATAACAGGGTACTTTTTGCGATGTGGCAGCTGTGGAGCACATTTAAGAAATAGGTTGGTTCCATCTTGTGCTGCACTATGCCTTCCTCCAAGTGTACAGTCACTGACACTGAACATGCAAGACCTGTACCTACTCAGCAGTGCTTCTACTCTAATTGTTATTTTTAGTCATCTTTGAGATACCAGGAAATAGCTTCTACTCTATTTCCCGTTGTCTTAAAACGCTATTGAGATGGCCATGAGAACTTAGTGCAGGCTGTCTGTGTCTATCTGGCTTTGCTCTGCTTTCTATTTGTTCTGCAATTATCTTGTGAAACACTGTATATGCTTTCAGGCATGATTTTTTTTTTTTTTCTCCCAGCTCAGCTCATCCCTTTCTTTTGCACACATGTGTTTACAGTTTTTACAGTTCATTTTTTCTAATGGAAATTATGTCCCACAAAGGTCTGGGGTTGAGGGAAGAGAGGAGCTGCATGTGTGCTCTTTTCATTACATTAGAAATGAACATGGAAACACAAGTAAATTCACTCCAGTGGAACTTTGCTCAAGTTCCACTGGAGTGAATTTACTTGTGTTTCCATGTAACAATAGCCTAGAAAAGACTTTCTGTCTTTATTTACAGTTCTACCACATGTATGGATAAAATGAGCTCAGAATCTAAATAAAAAATATTGTGGTGGTGGGAGATGTCCATCTCAGCAATTTGTGCACATGTCCAACATTTCTCTGTTGATACTCAGTCTGACAAACAATGTGTCTAGTTTTACTGAATTTTTTTGTCAGCTTCTGTGGAAAATATCCCAAACTTATCAAACCTATTCACTGTCAGTGCTGGGGAGGCAGCTACTGTGCATACAAAGCTTCCATTTCAGCGTCCAATTACCCACCCAAATGCACAGTGTCACATGAAAAGCAGCTGGCAGTACTGCAGGACCAAAGCCATAGTTTAGTTACAGGTACCTGTACATTATGAAAAATTCTGGCTGCCTTGCTGTTTCACAGCATCTTTTACATGTAAAAGGACTTATCATATAGATGGACAAGTCAAAGAATGGGAGAAGGGAAATATTGTTCCTGTTTTTCTGGTGGAGAAACTATTGCCCAGCCAATTTCAGCAAAGCATCTGATGTGTGCAAGGAGTCTGTAGGAAGCCCTGAACTGCAGTGGAGTAAGTGTGAGAAAATCATCCCTCTCCTTTCTCCCTGGCTGGGACAGCCATGGCGGTGATGTGACAGGGAGAGCTGTGCATCAACTCTGTGGTCAGCCCCCGAAGAGTGAAGCTTCTCAAGGCCCTCTAGGTCTGCACAGAGACATGCACCTGCATTTTCTGACTCACCCTATGGCTATTTTGAGCACTGAAAACCTTGAATTTACAGGTTCAGCTGCAGTTGCAAAATAATCCGATAGAACTGGATTTTGAGCCACTTTAAATCAAATCCCTAATTTGAATTAAACCAAATCTTGATAGTTTGGACGCATAATTTCTCATTCAGTGATTAAAAAGTTCCTCTCTAGGCTGGTTGGGGAAACTGTTTGCTCCTTACCTTCTTGACAAGAGCAAGTATCTCCCTGCTTATCTCACTTGAAATCGTCTATTTCACATTCATCATCTGAATTCAATTAAAAATAACCTGCAGCTGTAATTGTTGAGGGCTGTTTTTAACTGAACTCCCTTCATCCCAGAGTATGTGGGATTTCCCCCTGCAGTTTCAAGAGCAGGTGGTCAGTGGGAAATTCCTACAGTCTCCTCTGTGTAGGGCTGCTCTTGGGGGGCTAGTCACAGTGTATCACATCTGACTTAACATGCATCTCTGCAAAACAGAAGACTGATTACATCCCCCCTCCCCTTTCTATCAATACTTGACACAAACAATGTGAAAAGGGGGGGCTATGGGATGCAGATCTGCCCTTGAGTTTTCCAGTGCATGTGTACGCTGCCTGTAATAGGCAGCCAGGGCGTCCTCTCAAGATTGCCTTCAAATAAGTTTGTGCAGCATGACAAGATGTGCCACAGAACCATTTTGGTTCATTTTGAACATACAGAATACAAGTTCCTGCAACACTTGTGTGACTAGCACGGTTTATATCATAAAACAATTAGAAGTGAATGGGTTTGGAGAGTGTGTAAGCATTCATTTGTCATCCTTCTCTTGCTGTTAATGGGAAGCTTCCTATTAAGAACTGGGTGAGGCCCTGCCTTGCAGAAATGTTCACAAGCAGCGTGAGAGATTCTTGCTTTTGTTTCTACTTTGTGGAAACTCTGTGAAGTCTGCAGCTCAGACTGAACTGCAGAAGACAGACCTCAGTTGTGGAGACATAACTTATTCTAGGACATGAGAGGACCCTGATTTGGCTTCAGTTGTCTTAGGTTTTCTATCCTCTGTTCCTGTTTTCAGGAGTCTTGGTAAAATTTGTTACGCATTTTTTTCCTGTTTAATTAGAGTGATTTTTTTTTTTGGTGGAAAGCTTAAGGCTCAGTGGTTTAACTCTCCTCTCTGACTAATAGCAGAGAAAAATGTTAAAACTTGTTACTCTTTCTTTTTATTCAACTTGGCACGTGAGGAGCAATAGTTACTCAGAGAAAATTTGGCAAGGGAACTATCTTGATTTCGTTCAACGTCTTTGAGTGTTGTAGTGAAAATAGGTTTTAGACAAAGTCAAAAGCCCTTGAAATCCTCATATGTACAGTGCAAGAAGTGGAATCCTTCTCTTGTAACTTGTCGTTGCTGTGTAAATGTGAGCTCTTGGTACCTCTTTCACTGGCTTTGAAAAGGCTTTGGATCCAAGAGCTGCTCTTGGGGAAAAAGGCTTCTGCTGCATGCCAGTTTACTTGGCAACATGGTCTTTCTCTCATGGTCCAAGACAGAAATACACTGTGCATCTCCCACCCCACTCAAACAGGAGCATTCAGTGCAGAGCAATGTCCCCCCCAGCCCACTCTGAATTTGGGATTTGCTTGGAGATCTGCTTGCACACTCTGTCATTTTGCAGTTTGAGAAGGTGCATTTCTGCTTCAGCCAGGGAACTTAGTCTACTCCTTCCACTGTTTTCTCTTCCCTTAATGCAGCACTAAAAATTATACCAACTTTAAAGGATACTTGGCATCCAAAGTAACACACCCATACTGTAGCTTGTCCAAATTTACATCTCCAAAGCAACTAATCCTATGTCCACTGATGACTTTTTTCAGTGTCAGGGTGGGTGTCTGTGTGTACATCTTTGTGGCCGTTCCCTGGAGCACAGTGCCATGTTCGGCTCCTGTTCAGATGCGTGTCCCTCCAAAGAGCCCAGCTCTGGTAGGTAGTTTCATCACAGCAATGCACAAGCAAAGCTGCAGACCAGCTAAAACCCACCTTGGGTTTTGGAAGGCTTTCCTTTTTCTCCATCTGCTTTGAGCGTCGCCAGGCCAGTTCTGTCCCTGCAGCAAGGGCCCTGGGACATGAGCCCAGGGTTACTTTGTTCAGCAGCAAAACCACCAGCATCAGTTCCCTCTAAAGCAAGTGGGAAAGCAAAGCTTGTAAAATGGTGCATTTCCAGGCTCTCTTCCTTCCCTGCTGAGACAGACTATGAAATGTTTCAATTTTAGCAGCGGGCAAGTGGGCTCTGTGATTGGCAGACAATGAAGTCAGATTTCCTAAGGCTTTGTCTGGTAGTTAATGTTTGTTGGGTTTGCTTAGGTTTATTTGGGGTTTTTTTCCCCAGAACTTTCTTTCCCCTGCTGCATCATATTAAGACTGCAATGTAATAATAACCATTATATATGCACAGCAGAGAGATCCCCTGATGGATGAAGGGATTCTCTACTGTTTAATAAAATAGTCTCCCCCATAGGTACTTCTTCTAGATCCTAGTTTTATAAATGTTCTCATTAAGATTCTTTTAATGTAGTAAAGGCTGGACCACTTCTTGCATCCTTGCCTTCAGAGAGCACAGGACACTTGTGGTTTCTATCTACCTGGTCACCAGACAGCACAAAATTTCTAAGAACTGAGTATTTTCCTGAGCATCTGTGGTGGGAACTGGCCAGCTCCAATATGAAAGAAGGAATGTTGTAGAGGGAGAGGAGGAAAAGCGTGCTATTACAGTCCTCTTACAAGCTTTCTTGCAAAGACAGTACCACCTTCTGCTGAAACCTTTGTAAGGAGAAATTGAAACAAAGCATTCAGACACTGTCACAGTACACCAGACCCTGAAGAAAGACATCTTAACAGCTCTCTGGAGGTTTCTGTACATGTGCTATAGGGTTGCAAGTGAGAACACATACTTCTTTTTACTTACGTTTGAGAAAATGGCTCAGTTACTGCAGGTCTGTCTCTCTTCAGTGGCCTACATTTCCTGTCCTGTTCCCCAGCACTACCATGTATCTCTTCTATAGAGAGTGCTTTTCATGCACTGACTCCCAAACTGACTCCTATCAAGTAAAAAGAGTTGGCAACCAGACCTTACCTGTGCCAAGGCATCTCTCCATGCTACAGCTGTTCTTTGCCCCTTTCCATCTCTGTCTGATACCTCTTAAAGGGTTGTGTGTATATCTCCTACTGCTGCTTGAATCCCAAGCTACAAGGCTTTACAGAACCATTCAAAGCAGTCTAGTAATGTCCCTCTACTCTGTGCTGATCACATGGCAATTTCAAATGACTTGAGCATTTCACATTTTTGTGTAATCTCCTTAACGTGGGGGCACTTGGGGAGCTCTCGGATTGCAGGGAGTTCAGGGTAATTTTAACTTGTTGGAACACTACAAGTTTCCACAGATCTGAGCATGGAGGTTTGGTGGGGTTAGGAGCTGCAGTACTTGCCTGGGAAATAAGCGGTGGAGGAGTCTGCAGGTCCATTTGCCTTTCTGTTAGAGCAGGCATTTACTGAATGAATAAGGACACAGGCTGGCACCTAATATCCACCTTGGAGTAACTAAGGTGCAAGGAGACCTGCATGTGCTCATTTGCAGAGGTGACATTTCAGATTGAGGTGGATAGTGAGGCTGACTGTGAAAGTTGATGTAGTTATTTGCCAAACAGTTGGACTCCATTTTACAAGGTTACTATTCAGTCATGTTTTATTGGCAGCACATTGACACGCAGGTTATTATGCAAATTCTCAGAAATGCTTATCTGTGGTTTGACACTATTGATCTATTCATAGTTATAATCTCCCTGTCCCTACATCTTTTCCTTCTCTTGGGATAAAGTGTTACAGAAGTAAAAGCTATTTTGGTGTGGTAGTTCCTCACTCTGAGTTTCTTGCTTGTTATATTCCCCAGTGTTTTTTGGGGGAAACATTTAGGTCTCTGGTATTTTGGTCAAACTTCAAAAGAATCAATTGATGAGCAAAGACATGAAGCAGTTTCCATAAAAGAGACAGCTAAGCAAAAAAAGTGGAGGAGAGGGGGAGCATGTTAGGAGTCAACTAATTAGTGAGTGGCATGAAGAGGTTATCTAGATGCTTTATGCTCACTCACTCCCAGGAGGTAAAGCACAGAACTAGACTGGTGGCTGCCAAGTGCAGAACACCCCAAAGGAGAGTGACTGAAACTTGCAGACATGCACATTCTTATTCTCCTTTATGGGAGTTGCTCTTCTTGTCACTGAGCTGTTACACAGTGCAATTTGCTACCAGTGGAAGCTGTTCTCGCAGTTTAAGCCGGTGACTAATGAAAGACATATGAGTGGCTTACTAAACGCAACAGTAACATCTCTGGTTTGGAGTCTCCCAAAGCTGGAAAACATTAAAGCCCAATGAAGTGCTGCAGGTGAGTCTGGTGTTCTGTAACCCACCCCCTTAACCCAAGGGTGTGCTTGGTCCCTCTCCCTTAAGCTTCTCTTCAGAGTCACACAGAGCAGCAGAAAATGGGGGCGATGAATTGTCCTGTTTCAGCTACAGAATAACGAGACTTATAAGGCACCAACTCAGCAAGAAAGATTGCTGTGGTTGAGATCCCACTATTCTCGAATGGCCATGCAGAAGGGAGCCTGCGTTGAAAGCTGGGTTGAGCCCTCACAGGGCAGATTTTCTGGGCCAGCATTAGTGGTGATAATGTGATGTAATAAACTTCATCCCCTCTCTTTTTTTTAAATAAACTGTATCTCACTGGGAAGAACCTCCTTGTCCTTCATCCTCTAGCTGAAGCCCAGAGCATGCTTGTGTTTGTCCTCGGGAAACCTTGAAGAGAACAAATGCTGAGCCAGGCTGAGTCTCCTCCAGCAGTCAGGGAAAGGGAGTTTGCAGGGGTATGTGGAACACCCAGGGCTGAACACAGCAGCGACAAGAAGCAGAATATGCTTTTTGAAATACAATGCTGAATGCATGTCATCTTGCTGCAGGGAGGTTGGTTCTCCCTCAGACATTAGTTCTTGCAACACAAGATCTGAAGTCTAAGAGGTTTCCTGCGTGCCAGCTACTCCCAAGGCCTGTGGGCATCCTGGTCATGCTCCATGCTTGGTGGCAGGGTCAGGGCTGCAGGATGCTGCCAGCATCCCTGCCTCTGCCGACACCTGGGAGAGATGCAGGGAGAAGGAGCTCGCTACCTTCAATAGCCAGACTGCAGCTGATTGTCAAAGGCAGCCTAATTTAATTAGAGCTGAACTGGATCTTTATTTAATGAGAACTCAGACTAATTAATTTTTGGAGTCACAGTACGAAAAAGGCTTTGTTCCTTTTGAATAGGTAATTAAGTGAGGTGTATGCACACAGTCTATGCTCTGCTGCATTTGCAAAGGATTTGTTCTGTTTCTTATCTTCATCTTATTTGTATAAGCACTTTCAAATTAGGAATTAATTGTTTTGTTGCTAATGATGTTGGGTATAATTATCTTGCTTTAGAAAGGCAGACTTTGTCCAAGTACCAGGGCTTTGTCTACCAGAGGACACTGACCAGACCAGAATTGCTCTGACGTGGTCATGGGTACAGAACAGATGATGATGATTTGTCTTTGAACTGTTCTGAGCTAGAACTGCTGCTCAGGAACAGTGTCCTAGTGGGAGCCACTGCAGAGTGCCAGGTGACAGCATTTCGTAACACCAGCTCCAGCTGGCTTTCCAGTGTGTAGGCAAGCTGTCTTTCATGTGGCTTATCCTCCCCTGGTTCTGCCAGAGCACTATGGTGTCACCACAATGCTAAGGTGCCTGGCTTCTGCAGCAGGAGATTTTTTTTGTCCTTTTTTTTCATTTGTATTGGCCCTGTGTGCATCACTGCACTGGATCAGAACAGCTTGGCTGTTTTGTTCCTCATTGCCATAAAAGCCGCAGGGGCTACGATGTTTGGAAACAGAAGGCAGCATCTCATTAATTGAAGTGACATTCATTTGCAAGCTGAGGATTAATATTTTGATTTCCGATGTTTATGGAGTAGTCTTCTGTGACTCATTCCGCAATGGCAATGGCAATTAACCCACAGTGTTCAATATCTAAGCAGGTCATTTCCATTAGAAAGCAAACTTGGTGTTTGAGCCCAGCATTTCTTAGAATGGTCTTGATGAATCTTTTTCATTTTTAATGCTTAATGCAGAGAACTTCATGGTTTCTGGCAGCTGAGTTAGCACACAGCTGAGAACAGCTTTGATTTTCTGTGGACCATCCCTGTCTTGACTGTTTTGTTCGCTCTCTTTGCTACCTCACTGCACACTTACATACATCACGTATACCTGGGAGTGCATCTGTATGAGTCTGCAAGGAAACCAGGTGACATTCACAGGACTTTCACCCATGTACGCATGCTTTCTGTTGCAAAAGCCTATTCTTTGACGGCTGTGGGTTGGTACAAGACCACGACTGTATGACCAGTTTAAAGTCATTGAAATAGCATATGTACTTCTGACAAAATAGCACTTGCCCTACCTCAGCTTGGCCCATTGATCCAAAAGAATGAATCTTGTAACTTCTTGGTGACCCAACCTTATTGGAAAGAAAAGGAATAGTTTACACTGACAATAGATAGAAACTAGGGCAATGATAGTGTGTCCCTGTCAGGATACTGCCCTGCCACATCCCTAGATTGATTTCTTTTCTTGCCATCCATATCTCTGGAGATCCATTCTCATGTTTCAGTGCCTCTCTAGTAGAATAGCAAAACCTCTTTCATAGGAATTCTACAGAACGGTGCATATTTCAGACCTGTTGCCCAAACAGGGAATGCACTGTTGATCCATTTCTGCCAACCCCAGTTTTTACACCTACCTATTCAACTCTGGAGAAGACCAATGCTGAAACATGTCTTCAGAGAATCCCTACATCTTAATTTTGGAACTCCAGCTTATTCTCTCTCCTGGGGTCTGTCTGTGCTGAACGCAATCTGCTATAATTATGCTTTCCTATCTTTCATTGCTTAAGGGCTGCCTTCCTTTTCCCTGACAGAATCATTAATTTTTTCCTATTCTTACACATTTCTCTCTACACTTTTAGATGCTCTAAACCCCTTGTATTTCCTTCAGAAATTCCTAGCGAGAGGCATCTGGTGCTCTCTCTCGCCTGTAGGGCACTCTCTAACCACAGGCCGTGTGCTATGTTAGCTGGCTGCCAAAATGGCAAGGTAGTCCTGGCAAGGTCTGTTCTCCATTTCTTTGAGACTGGAGCCCAAGAAAGCCAGGCTGGTGGCTTCACCATTTGTGTGCCTGCTGTGGAAAGCCTTGGCCCACAGGGCCCTTGCTGGGCAGAGGATGTTTCCAGAAAGAGGCTGCTGTTCCCTTTGATCCTTTCCATGTGGCAAACAGAAGCAGCAACCACAGGGCTCTTTGCCCTTTCTCTTACCCTTCCCAGCTCCCAGTGTCAGTTCTGTCCCTCTCCCTGCTCTTGTTTCTGTGCTTCTGGGAACTCTCAAGCTGCCTCGGGCATGAGAGGTGCATCGCGCTTGCATTGATGTGGCAGCGTGAAGAAGGAGAGGTGAGGGTGCTGAGGGCTGGAGCAAGAGAGCCTGAGAGCAGGTGCACTGTGGTTAGAGCATATGACTCTACCCAGTTAATCATCTCGGAGCAGGTCTCCACGTATTCCTCCCTCTCTTTTTCTGGAAAGTTACTGTAACTTGCATATTTATGATGCTTTCTGCTGCTGCAGGCAGGATGACTTGTTTTCTACTATCCAGTCACCTGCAAATAACTTGCTTTTGGTCAGCTGCATCATCTAAGGACAGCCTGAATCTGCTGAATGGCTTCCCCAGCCTGGTTTGCACAGTTCTTGACCATTGTGAAATGCAAAAGGTTCTCCTACAGTTTACAGATGGCCTGACCTGAGATGATGGTAGACGCATCATGAGGGATGAGGCGCTCTCTGAGCACAGAGCATTGCAGGATCAGACCTTGCTGGATGGAGAGGATGGCAATGCAGTGTTTGCAGACAGATCTGAGCCCCTGTCCAGACTGGACAAAAGCCAGCTCCGGACTGAGGCATATGGCTGTGGTTTTGTTGGTGCCGGGTATACTGGTCTGGCCTCTCAGCCAGGCTCACATAACTGCATGGCTTTGGGTCCTGAGCTGAATCTTACCTGGTTAGGGCAGAGCTCACTATGGGTCTGCTCAGAAGAGCCCATCAGAACAACTCAACATGCTTATCCCACAGATGTGCCAAATGTGTCGACAGAAACGAGTAGCCAATCCCATCCAGATTCCTCACCATTAATCTTCATCTAGAGTCACACCTCTTGAGGCCAATAGCGTTGAGATCAGCCAAAATCAATAAAATTCTACACTGTTAAGTGTATCCTCAGTGCAGTGCAGCTGTCCTTGCTATGCAGGGAGCATAACTTAATCTCGCAGTGCGATGTGTTGAATTTATTGCTTGGTGATGTTCAGTGAATATGGAGTGATGGGTGGGGAAAATCCTGGGGTTTATCTCAGAATTTGTGCTATATCTGTGAGTAAAAACACACATCTGACTCAAAGCAAACAGCTCCCATTTGGTCTGCAGTCTTTCACTGTGCTGCTTTCTTCCTTTCTTTGGCTGGTTCTGGGTGGCAAGAAGGGAGATCAAGAACAGAAATTGTATTGAATAAAATTGATTTGTGAGAAGAAAAGCAAGCAGGTTTTTATCCTTTTATGTAAGGGGAAGGGGATCGTTCAAATGAAGAGATCGTTTCCCTTTTAACTTAGCTCTTGAAAAATGCCACAGTGAATTATTTAATCTCCTTAAGCAGATCACCTAATCCAGCTTCCTCACGGGCATTTGCTCACAGTATCTATGTCAGCCCCTTAACACAAGGAAAATTGCTCCCCATTCTGACTTCTGTGCTAAGAGGGATTTCTGCATACCTGTTCCCCAAGCTGCTTCCCTGCTGAGCACTCCCCAGGGCATGAAAAGTGAGAGAATACCAAAAAGGGAAAGATACAGCTGTAGCCTGTTAATTAAACCGAAGACAACATCCCGGTGGCAAAAAAACTTAAGTCAGTGAGAATTCTTTTGTGACTTGAATAAGGACAGTTTCAGCCCCAATCTGGGTCCACGAGTCCTGTTTATATGGCTTTTGGGCCATTTAAACCTCTGGTGCTTATATCTGGGGTTTGAACTTCATGCTGCATTCTCATTCATGGGCTGCCCTTGGCTCCGGTCACTTCTCAGATGGTTACTGAATGCAACATCAACATCACAGGGGGTCTTTCGAAAATGCTGGACTTTGGTCTGCTTTTTCCTTGAAGTTCAGGTAACTTATATTATTCTGTTGTTGCTTTCCTTATGGCTTAAAGTTGAACTAGAATGACAGAGCAGGATTTTCTGGCTTTAGGTCTGGGACTAACTTCAAGGAAATCATAGAGTTGCTTCTTTTCATGCATGGTGTCTCCTGCAGGGTTATTCTCAGTGTGCATGTTATCACCTTGTGTGATATATAATCACCCAGAGGCTAGGACATGCAAGCACATGGTTGTGAATACCCACAGAAACACTATGATCTCTTGCCCTGATGCCAGAGATAAATGCCTTGACTCTGGACTCTATTATATTCTCAGAACCAAACCACTCAGCAAACCTGCCTCGTGATTCCACTCAACCCTGTCATAATGATTTTAGAAGAAAACCACAAGAAACATGGTGGTTTTGGGCCCTTGTCAAAGCACAGCAGAAGAGCGTTGGTTGATTACTTTTTTAAAATTCATTTTAACATTACATTCAGAGTGAAAGTCTGGGCGTATACCTAAATATTAGAAATGTAAAGAGGGTCTTACATATGATTGTGGTGAGAAACCACTGATATCATTTGAAAACTTACTATGGATGCAGGAGATGAGATAATTTAAATATAACTTCGTGAAACCCCACCATGAAAACTGTATGTGCTTCTGGGTTATTCTACCCTTTCTTAGCTTTCTGTTTTATCTCAAAAAGTCTATTTTTCCTGATACACTAACAAATACAAACATTCAAACTTCGGCTCTGTGAATTTAATACTTTCTTTTCCTGTCCTCTTTGTCCATGCTTTCCCCAGACACACACACACAAACAAAAAGTAGCCCATGGTGGGTACCTGAAAATGATATGCCCTCCTCTCCACACCTGGGTATGAACGCAGTTGCAGACAGCTGCTGTGAAACAAAATCTTTTTGTGATGAATAACAGTTCTGGAGCTCACCAGGCATCTGACTATTACTGGTCAAGGGATTGCTGAGGTCAGTGGCAGCATGTGCAATTACAAAACACTGGGCAGTTGTCCAGGTGGTTGGTGGAGGCACAAGCACACCCTGTAGCTATGAGTGCATTTGAGGCTCTGGACTGGGCAGCGTTGAGGACAGGGGAGGGTGGTGGTGGCAGCTCAGGCAACTGCAGCTGTGTCTCATGACCATGAGCAGAGCTGTTGGGAAGGTGACTAAGAGGCTCCAAAGTTTGTAGCAAGTTTCTCCTCCTGCGCTATCCACTATTCTATAGCTAGTGCAGGGAGATTTGGTAACGCTCACAGCCAAGTCAGATGTGCTGCTCTGGCTGGTTGGGGCACTACCATGTCTTCATGCAACCCTTCTCTCTGCCTGGCCATCATGCCAAGATGATTATTGTTGCATCAGGCATGAAGGGAACACAATGGGAGTTTTGTTTGCAGATGCTGCCGACCACAATATGATGTCTAAAGAGTCTCACTTCTCTTCATGTTGGTGAGACACTGGTCCATGAAGTGATAGAGCTGAAGCACTTGCAGGGACTCATCCTAGTAGGATGTGTGTGGTATGGTGACAACCACTGCCAGGTGGACAGGAAACATGGAAACATCTTTAGCCTCCCCATCAAAAAAGCCCATAATTAATCTCTCAGAGTCCTTTCCAGACACTGTAACTGCTAATGCATTCAATGTCCTAAATTGCTTCTCCTTCCCTCAAACTATTATGGGACCAGGAATATCTGGGTTAGAGGCCATCAGCAGGTAACACTGGTGTGGCCCTCTGTGCCCTGTCAGAGGGAAGTTTGCAGTCCTTCCAAGAGGTGTGAAAGCTGACACAGCAAAGGCCTCCTGAGATTAATAACAGGATAGGGCTTTGTGTGCAGAGAATTCTTCCCTCTTCCCTACTGCTTTAAACAGGAGTGCAGAGGGTCCTAGTGAAGCCAACCTTGCACCCTGTAGACAGAGCTCTCTTAGATCTCTTCAATGGTTGGAATTGTGAAATATTTGTTGCATCTATAATTAGGGAGTAGAACAGATGGCTAAAGCTTAGTTATAATTAAAGTCTAATGCACGGTAAAATAACCCAATGCAGCCAGTGATTCAGCAGCAACCAAAGAATTTTAATTCTTTCTTTGCTGGGCTTAAGCTTCAATTGCTGGAATTGGGACTTCAGGGAAAATCTGTTGCATCACTTATTACATAGGGACATGGCTCTATATTAAAGGATTGTGTGGAAATTTTTGATTGCTATGTATTAAGTTATATTGTGTGGTCTTGCTTACCTTAGTAGCTTGAAATCATGTGTGAAAAAGGCATGTGAATTGTTTTAACAACACAGAATCTGCATGTTGCAATCTGTTTTAGAAGAGACTTTCTTAAAACCTGTCTGCCTAGTAATTGATTGCTAATGCTTCAGGATAAGGTATTTGGAAAGAGGCATTAATTAGGCGCTCTTAGGAACACATTTTATTTATAAATCTGTTTTAAATGGAGCTTTCAGAAACATCATTTAATGCACATTTAACACCACTTTCAAGTATGGATCGTTAGAGACCTCATGCCATGAGAACTAGAAGCAATTGAATAAGCTTCTCATTTCCTGGGAGGCAGGAGACCAGACAAGGAGTTAGCATCAGGCAAAGAAACATGAAGAGGTGTTACTGTGAGCTTTGCAGACTGTGGAAATGGTTTTTATGTTTGAGGCTGGTTTTTTTTCCCATTTAAAGCAGAGGGAGGTAAGTAATACATCCTGCCAAATGTATGTAATGCCAGCTCTCCCAAAAGGAGAACATGAACAGTTCTGGACCATTCTTGGAGACTGAGAGGAAATGTTATGAATGTTCCCCTTCCTCATCTTCTCAGATGACTTATTGAAAAGACTTACCTGTATCTACCTGTGGTACTGGGACAATCATCGGTACACTAGTGATGGACTTGCTGGGGCTACAGCTGCCTGAGAGGTTTTAAAGCTGTCCCCTCCTCCCCTTTCAGCAGGCTGCGAAGAGCTGTCAAGTGACAGGTTTTTCTCAAAGCTGTGATCAGCCTTGAAGCCACTGGTCTTCCTGGACCTGTCCCTGGAGGACTTGGGTGGCACCTCTTTCGTAGTGAGCATGAAGGGAAAGCCAATTACCTGGTGTTTATTGTGGATTATAGGCATGCAGACAGCCCATAACTACTCAAGGCCTAATCAGCATCCCATACATTTTGGTTGTCCCTTTAGTGCTGCCTTAAGCTGCAGTGGATTTGGGTGAAGGAGTTGTATGTATGCTATGTGGGCTCCACAGGACTTGAAAAGCTACTACATTTAGCAGAGCTAATGCAGGCTGTGGACACTGCCTGGGAATTCTTGAGCAGGAGGCAGGTAGTGTTAAGGTTTACAAAGTGATGCTGTTTGAGCAACTTGTACCATGCTTTGGAGCCCTGCCCTTGAGAAGGGAGACTTGGAAAAAAAAACCAAACAAAACCACCAATAAAAAAGGTAGGAATGCTTCCCATCTCTGAATTTGTCTCAAATGTGGGCCTAAGGGCTAAAACACCCTTGCTCTTCAAGGCTAATGCACCCCTGCAAGACAGAGCTGAACTCTGCTTTCACACCCACACAGACCCTAGTCTCTAAGTGAATCTGGAACAGCCCCTGGAAAAAGGTATAGAAAGTCAGTGGCCATCAAGAAAGGCAGGATTTGGCTTTTTGATGGATGAAAATACAATGGGGAATGGAGGGACCTCTCTCAGCTTCACTAAAACTCATGCCTGCAGGACTCTTCAGGGAAGTTAATATGCAGGGAGAATAAAAAGTATCCTCCTTCACCCTTTATCTCTACTCTGAAATCGAGTGTTTCTGACCTGTTGCCCCATGAAACAACAGCAGCAGTGGTCAGCAGTGAGACTTGGCAAAGAAGGGTCTGTGGAGCACCTCGGAGCCAGTCCCACAAGTACTGGCTAGCTGCTGCTTTGGGTAGCTGCCGCCACTGCCCGGCCGCCAATAATGCCATGGCTGGGATGTCCCGGTGCCCGGGATCGCCGGTGGCAGGGATCACCAGATGGCACTGTTACGCGCATTCGCAGTAACTCTCCTGCACGGCAGATGTGCGCTGCCTCAGAACACGTTGTGTTGCTGAAGTGTTTAAGAGGCTGGTTCTTGAAAATCAGCTAAAGGTTCTCAGTCTGCGCCCTGTGTGCTGTCCCTCGAACGAGTGTTGCTGCCTCTGGGGGAGGTTTGATCCCGCCAGAAGGAGGGACTAGGCTTCTGAAAATGTAGGATCACCTGTGTGTTGGGTACCTCTCATTTAGCTGGTGTTACTTCGATGGTGCGTCACTTCTGGCAGCTTCACTTCCTAAAAAAGAGTAATACTGGCTTCTGCCATCCCGTGGCCGTGGGAGAATTACCCTGGTTTGAAAAGCTGAAGTCTGAGCTGGGAGCTTGGGACAGAGGGTTAATCTTTTGCCTACTTCAAGGGTGCAGTGTATGACATGCTTAGCCTGAGTCACAGCAGAAATTGTTTCACTTCGGAAAAAGTGAGGTGCAAAGATTTGATCGTATCAGATGTGAGGCTTTGTTTTTTTTCAAGGATACATACATGGGCTGTTAACATCAAAGTGCAAGGATGGGGGTAATGCAAGAGACTCTTCTTAAGTCGTTATCTTCTCCACAAAGACATGAAACACTGACTCTTCAGCTTTCCTGAGCTTTGCTCTGAGGGGAAAAGAGCTTTTATTAACTTAAGTGACACCAAACCCTTATTTCATGCCCATGTACTGTAAGGTCACTGATTAAGTGGATTTTGTGCTCCATCCTGAGGAGGATGGACTGACTAGCAGAGCAGAGCATGTCATGTCCTTACTGTTTTTCAAGCTATAATACTGGATAAGAACCTCTGTGCCCCTAAATGTAGGCATTTTGGGGCTGTATCTCCAGCACAGTCAGGAGGGAAATTATTACCTATGTGAACACACCCAGGTTAATGGTGAGCTGGGTACTGCTGGCTGGGGAGGTGTGGAAGTGCAGGCTTTAGCAGAGGATGTGCAGGTTTGCAACTAGGGCTTCCATCACTAGTGGTTAATGCTTTAGGGATTTTTGTTTTAATTGCTACTGTTCTTCAACTGGCTTTAATCCCATTAGTTCAGGTATGCCTGCAGGAGCTGTGCTTGCACCTTGGATTGCAGGAGAGACATAGCCTTAATGCTGGGAACTAGAGCTCTGTCAGCCAAGAAGTGAGTTTTTGTTGTATCCTGTTTGGAAAGGGTAAATTCTTTTAAGACCAATGCTTTTGCATTGATGATTTATTTTCTGAAGCTGCCAAAAGGACAGAGAGGTTTCTGCTTGTGTGGAGTACACAGATGTGAAACAGCAGGAACAGCAGGGTTGATAGCAGCAACATGACATGCAACTTAGCTCTGACTCACAAGGAAAAGTTAGAGGGAGTGAAAGATGAGTGACACAGCAATAAACTCAGTCTACTGCATTTTCTGTGTCTTCAATTGAGGCTGACAGTATATGCCATCCTTGCAAGGAACTTTCTCTCTGAGTGAATCTCTCTACACAGACAACTTGATTCAGAAAAGCTTTTGCCTTGCTTCACATAGAGCAAACCTCTTCTTTCATTTGCTGCTGGGCTGGGGCTGCAGCACTTCAGAACCTGATATCCTTGAAGTCCACGCGCCAACCTCTACGGCTTCTGATATGAACACCTGGGAGATAAGGGCAGAGCGTGGGAAAACTCTGGGATGGGGCTGTGGTGAGAGGATAAGTGAGAGCCTGTGCTAAAAAACTGAAGGGAAATTGCAGAGAGCTCCTGGTCCTGCCCTCCTCTGCCACCCACCCCATTGCACAGAAGAACTGGGGCAGGCTTTCACCCACAGAGATGTGGTCACTGAGGTTTCTGTCCCCAACCTGGGCTTGACCCCACTGGGTGTGATGACACTGTGTGTATTTGTGGCAAGGTTCTCACCAGAATGCCAGACATGTTGTGTGGCAGCTGTATGAGAGGGCCAAGCCTTCCACCTACACAGCTCCTGCTACCCTTTTGATACGCAATCCTGGCCCCACAGCAGGGTGTTGCCACCTGTCCTGGGGTGCTCAGGCCTCCAGCCCTACTTTAGCCCAGGCTGTGGCCCCGCTATGTCTCGGGAACGCCTGGGGACGGTGGTGCAGCTGCACTGGCATCAGGGAGGGAAATTCCCTCTGCCCCACGGGTCTGTTGCTCCCTCCCCACCTCTGGTGGCAGGATTTTCCTGTGGGAGTTGCACAGTGTTCTGCCAGCTCTCGAGGACAGGGCAGGCTCTCTTGGGGTCAGGGCACTGCTGGGAGAGAGCTTCCTTTTGGCCTTGTTTCTGGTTTATCACTGTAATCACTGTTCTCTGTGTTTTACTTTCTTCACATTGCATGAATAACCATCAGGCTTGTCCAGGGAAATGGAGCAAAATTCCAGTTTTGGCCTCTCAAACCTGGTTCCTTTTGCTCCCTCTTCATAAAGAGAAGAGCCCTGTTTTTTAGTAATAGTGAAAAGAAACTTCTCTAGTATTACCCTTACAGTTAATTTTGTTTGATGACTCCTCAATCATGAGAAAATGGAGACTGCTGCTTCTAAAACATATGTTCAGTTTCAAGTCTGCTCTTTTATCATCTCCTTCCTGCTATGTGAAAACAAGGGGCAAAACCTCCCACTGCTCCCCATTTCTGGAGAAAAAAGACCCAGTGTGGCCCTCAGTGGTGGGAATGTCTCCAGAAGAGGGGACTTCCATACCTGTACTGAGGCTTTACCATCAGACTGTGATGTAGCAAACTATAACTCTGAGGATCTTGGTGGGGGTCAGTGAGATAAAGAGGCTGGGGAATTAGAAGGAAAGCCAGCCTCAGGCAGGCTTTTTGGCTTGGAGTGATCCCATGGAAACACACAGAGTTGGCACTAGTGGGAAGCCCAGAGCACAACCCAATTCGCCTGCTGAGATGGGTGCTCTGGGCTTCCTCCTAGCACCAGTCTCTGCCCTGGTAGAGACCTGGAAGACAGGAAAGCCTGGAGCAAACAAGGGATGCCACTAAGCGTCCTGTGGGAGCTGGAAGTCTCCATAAACATGTGGGAGAACTGGAGAAGAGTAAAAAGTGTTTTGCTGTAAGCTATGAGGTTGGAGTAGAAAGGGAAGCAGTGGGAAACTCCTGTTGTAGCTATTCTGGGTGACTTGAAAGTATTAATAGTTTCAGGGTTTCTCAGGCACAGAACTACAGCACGTCCTGACAAAGACCACAAAGTAGGTGATGGTGAAGGGTGAGAACATGGAAGACTTCAGCTTGTCTGTTGTGAGGTAGTCAGTCTTACAGTCTCTGTCATCTGAGTTCCTGATGAGACAAGATCCTGGGGACAAGTACTCAAGAAGTGGTTTGTGTCTCATGGTACCATTCCTTATCCCTGCAAAGGAAATCCCCAAACTGTACTGTCCTTTACCGTGAGTGGATGATGCTCTGACACTACAGATGTGATAGAGGAGACACCAAAGGCAACCAGACAGCTCTGGAAGTAGTTTATCTTGTGCTGTTTAGCAGGGCTAGAACAGTGCCATCTCCTTTGTTTCCTCCAGGTGTGTGGTACTCATGTGCAGATGGCAGTTTGAAGCCAGTGTGTATTTTAAAGTCCACAGTTGTTACCGCTGAGATGTTCAGATTTAGCTTGAGGAGAAGGATGTGGAGAGCACTACGTTAACACACCTTTGTCATCTTCTCTTTAGATGTGCCTATAGGGTTTTGCTGGACTGCTTGTTCACTGAGTTGTCACCAGTCCTGGGCCCTGACTTGGCCATTGGTGACCAAGAATGACCTTGATCACAGATGTTGCACAGTGTTGTCCTGGAGCTGCTGCCTGGGCTCAGCCCCTCAGGTCCCCACCAGCAGGTCTATGCTCCACAGGCAGGGCAGTGCCAGCATGGAGAGCTGGGGTATGAATGCCCTTTTTTACTGCTTTTTGTTTGCACTAGGGACAAAAGATGCTAGGTGGATGGGCAGGATTGTGTGTAAAATTGTGGTATTTTTATTTATTAATTTATTTTTTAAGTTTGCTGTTCTCCCTGTCCCTTGTCTCTCAGTATGGAAGGTGAGGGGGAAGGCTTGTATGAGCCAAAAGCAAGAAATCTGACACTTCTGGAGCAGTAGGATCAGAGATTGGCCGGAGGCAAAATCTGAATTCTTAAAGAAGCTTTTCTCACCATCGAGCATTCATGTAGATTCTCCAAAGACTGTGAGGGTCATACTCCTGTTACCTCTTTCCCTTCACTGGAGTTACTGAAGAGTTGTCTTTCCTCTGCTTGCTTCTGTTCATGAAACTCCTAAAACCTTAATTCCTTTGAGACCTTTAAACATCTGTAATATTTAGTTGAAATTGGAAAGTGTGCTCAAAAGGCACACTGACGTGTGTTTCTGTTCCCTTGGATAGCCAAGCTAAAAACATTTTATTGCTGGTAGGAGGGAATTATTTCCTTCTCTTCAACTTTTTCTAAAAAAAATTCCCCAAATATCCCACAGACTTCTTGCTCTTAAAAGAAATTCATTTTAACTTTGAAAAAAAAAAATTAAAACGACCACAACCACTCCCCTGGAAACCCCAAGCTGTGAATGAAATGTTTCATCCCCTGGTGTAAAGGGTGGGGCTGATTTCAGGCAAATCCTGAAACCAGCAGTTGAAAAGGTGGCTCAGAGCAAAGCTGGCATCTCTCTGTCTTCCTTGGCTCCAAGTTGTTCAAAGGTCCTTGGACCCATAGATAGTACTGGAGCCACAGGGATGTCAAGAAATTGTGCCTCTCCCTTTCACCCTTTTCAGGACGGGGGCTGCACACAGGCATCCCGGCACTGACCTGGGTGGCGGTGGGGAGACCATTATAAATCCCCAGCAGTCTCCTCCCAAGGATATAAATGTTTGCCTCTGCTAAAAGATAATCTTGTGGTCATTTCAGTGACAGCTCAAATCGAAGCCAGAGAGAGGGTGCATGGAGGGGTAATGGGAGAGTAGTCCACAGCTGTTTCTCTGGCTGTTTTTCTCTCCCAGACGTGGAAGCAGCAGTGGCGGAGCGATGCCCCGCATTCCTGCCCACCTACACACATGCTTCCTCCGCATAGCCCCGTGTTGCCTGCTCACCACAAGCACTAGAGGCTTGGCTGTAAATCCGCTGTCCAGACAGATCCCTGACACCCTGGCTTCCGCCCTGCTTCTGCAGGACACGTGCCTATAGCCGTGAGATCAGCATCACACTCACTACCAGCAAGGAAGCCTCCTAGGAAGGGCAGTGAACACTGAGGATATCACAAGCGCCACCCCCACCCTCAGCTGACTACCTTTGAGAGCTGCTACTGCAAGAAGCTCCCCCTTGCCTGCACTCCCAGACTGCTTTGATCATAGAATCAGAGAAAGGTTTGGGTTGGAAGGGACCTTAAAGATCATCTAGTTCCAACAACTCTGCTGTGGGCAGGGACACCTGCCACTAGACCAGGTTGCTCAGAGCTTCATTCAGCCTGGCCTTGAACACTTCCAGGGATGGGGTGTCCACAGCTTCTCTGGGCAACCTGTTCCGGTGCCTCACCACCCTCACAGTAAAGAATTTCTTCTTAAAGAATTTCTTCCTAAATTAAGACGTTTTCTAGTCCTCATGTACCCACTCAGACCCCCTCTGAAATCTCCAGCTCTTGAACATCTTGGCCTCCATCTCCCAGCAGATTTTCTTTAAGACAATGCAAAAGTTGGCCAAATACCCCTGAGCCCCGAGAGCCTTCCAGCTATGCATGGGGCACTGTCAGCTCACACACACACAACCCGTGTGGCTTGTGTTTCCACTGTGGACTGTGCTGTGCAAAGAAGCGCCTTGCAGCTGAGAGGAGCTGGGTGCACCCTAACTGCAAGGGTGAATATCTCTGTCTAAAGTCATGGTCAATCAACCCACAGCTAAATGCTGACTTTGAGCAGGAGGGAGGAAGGAAGTTTGTTTCTTTTTTTGGGGCAAAGTTATTCTTTTGGTGTGAATTGCTAGATGGAGACTAACTACTTCTTGACTGCGGTGCTGCTAGCTATGTTCAGCACTAAAACCAAGAATCACAGGATTGATGGTTTGGGCTGTAACAGACCTGTATTTACTGTCTGGGTTACCAAGGGGTGCTCTGCTCTGCAGAGCTAAGGTAGTGTAAAACCAGAGGCCAACTTCACCCTTGGAGACAGAGGCCAGCCCAGCAGCATCAGTTTCAGGAACTGCCAGTTGTACTTCACAAAGCCCTTGGGATGTGTGATCTCGGCATGTGCCAGGTGAGGAGATTGGCCAAAATCAGAAGTGGGTCTGTCACCAGGTGGGAATGGTCCAGCCTTTCCCTGCTCCAGTGTGTTGGCCCTGGAGCTCAGGCCATGCTGGGGAAGACTCTTTTCCAGCTCCCATGGAGAAACAGGTAGAGCAGGATTTCACAAGAACAGTATGTATCTCATGGCATTTCTTTTGCCTTTTAGGCTGAAATCTATCAGGAAATCCAGGCTGTTAGAAGAGCACACAGTGCATGACCACCCTTCCATGAAGCCAAGCTTGGAGAGGTAACAGCTAATCCCACCACAGGCATGGTAGAAAAAAAATCCAACAAGGTTCTGGTGTTTCTCCAGGAGCAAGCATGGGGTCTCAGCACTGTATCCAGAGCCCAGCCTGCTGAGTGATGCTCCTCCCCAGCAGGTTGGTAATCCATATCCTTGGGTGCAGACTAAAACCAAGTCCTGGAGCAAGAGAACATGAACCCAAGGTCTTGCTCAAATAGTTTGTGCATGGAGAGGATTTGCCTGCCATGTCTTTGGTTAAGGGTATATGCTCAAAGCCTAGACCAGACCCAGACTAGGAATGTGGACCATGAGTTTGTCTGGCCCTCCTTGCCCATTCCCTAGAGTATCTGCTGCCTCAGGAAAGACAGCTGCTCAGGGGTAAGCACAGCACTGATTTCAGCAGTGGAAGGGCATGCAGCCCTCTGTAGCCATGCTCCCTGGGCTGCTTTGTGTGTGTGCAAGCCCTGGTGTGATTTCTCCTCTCCCCTCCCCAGTATGTTCTGGTTGGAGATTCCCACACTTCTTCCCCAATGATGCAGGCTACAAGGTTTGGTGTTTATTCTGGGGTTCAGCCTAAGAGAGGGAAGGTGTTTGATATTACTGATCTTCCACAGGCAAGGCAGAGGAATCAGTGTCCAGCACTGAGGGTTTATTATCTTCAGTTAATAAACACATCCTTCATTTCCAGCCTCTCTTCCTTGGTGAATGCCACTTAGTGAGAGCTGTTTGGGCTTGGCTGGGGATCAGCCCTGCAAGTTTACAGGATTCACAATTCACAGATGTTAGGAACTATCAGGCTGAGTGTGGGTGGAGAATGTCAAGACTGAAATAGCTCCCCTGCCACCCTGGCACAGGCAGCAAAGAAAATGTTTCCACGTGACATTCTTCGAACGAAAATTTCCTACAAGGAAAACACAGAGAAAAAAATAAGAGGCAGTAACTGCTGCCTTGGAGGGTTCCCGGTTTTTGTTCGGGAGGCTGGCACTTGTGCTGACATTGGCACAAAATATGCACTATAGGTGAGCTATAGGGCAGCCCCTTACACTTCTCTTCATGCACACAAACATATAGGTCTGCTTGAAGATGCAATCCCGCTTGTGCACAGATATGTGGATGCTATTTTTTTCCTGCTGGAATCCATTTTAATTTAGCTCCTGATTCATATTTCATTCATTCTCCAAACCCACAAAACCAGGATAGGTTTACAGCCTGTACTATTTGGATAAATCATGGTGGGGCAAAAAACAGGGGGACAAAACAGGTTGCTTTTCTGAATGATTTTCTGTATGACTCAAAAGACAGAGAAAAAAAAAAAGAAAAGGAGGTGGTGGGGAAAGAATTAAAGCTATCCCTTCTTGCTTTCATGTTCCTTCAGGAAAATCAGATCTGCTTTTCATCTTTGGTACTTTGTTTTGGTGGACTTCACTTTCCTCTCATTTCTTTAGGCTCAAGTGGCTGAAAAAGATGTGATTTCTATTTTCTTTTGTTTTCTCCTCAAGAAAATATTGGGTTTTTTTTAATTATGAAAATGTATATATTATTTACAGAACACCAGAACAATGAAAGATTTCTATGTCATCTCAACTCTTTCAGAAAAAAAAAGGTCAAAATCTATAGAGGGAAACATTAACAATTATGTCTGATAGTTTTCTTGCAGGAGGAAAGCAGGAAGGAGAGGCAGAACAGCAAAAGTTCAGAGTTAATTTTAATTGAGGAATTTCCCCATATTTTGTCATTCAGCTTTTGAAACTGTGACCACAACAGACTGTTTGAACTGTGGTGTGAGAGAGTCTGAAAAATTCCCCAGGCAACTATGCAGGTACTAGCCACAGAGTTGACAAGGAAAGCTTTTAAAGTACGATGAAATTCAGCACAGGCGCTGCACCCAGCAGAGGAAACTCCGGCCATCTGGAGACGAGGATGACCAGCGGCCACAGCAGTTTGAAAAATTGCAAGGGCTGCCAAAATTAAACTGTGAAGTCAGGCGGGAAGGCAACCAATGACCGGTGAGATCAGAAGTTCAGAGAAGCCCCAGATGAGCTCCCAACAACAAGTGTGGCCAGCGTACACCAAAGTTTATTAAGGATGTTGAGAGGAGGGGAAAATATCCGTGCAGAAGATGCCCAGCTGGCGAGGAGGGAGTGGTGGTGATGCTCGTGTCACTTGATGAATCCCATTGGCCAAGTCCCCAGGAGATCCCACCCATCCGCAAGTGTAAAATAAATCTCTAAAGTTGTACCTCGTGTACCACTTGACCTTATTGCTTTTAGCCTGCTGGCTTTATAACTATTTATTTATTTAATTTTGGTTTGTCCCCAAAGAGGGGCTCAAAAGGAAATGAATTTTGAACCAGGACCTTTCACCACCTTGCAGTACTACCCTGATCCCTGCATCCAGCGGTGAGTCTCTGAGCGTGACGTAACTCTCTCCTATCACAGGTTTGATCTGAGTGTCTTGTGTAATTGTTAACTTTCCTGCTATCGTCCAGTGGCAGCTGGGCTGCACGCGGAAAAAATGTGCCGCTCTCTTCATGCTCAGTGGAGCTTATTATTATTTTTGGCTCTCTAACAGGTTACTGTATAATTATAGGCATCCGTTTAAGATATCCCCTTTTCCTCTTTGGCATTAGAGGGGAAAAAAGTATGATAAATAACATGAGGGCTGATAGTATCTTCCCTCGTGTTTTGGAGCAGAAGGTTACTCTGTGCTCTGGGTAGTACAGGAATTGCTTTAGCTTTCTATAGTGTGTTTATTTGTTTCTTTAAATGAAAAAGCTCTTGGAGATAATATGAGCTTGACTATTAAGCTCTGAGATTTTGGAATTTAAAGGATAAATAAACAATTTAATATATTCAGAGAAGAAAAAAACTGCCTTCTAAGAGCAAGTAATTTTCCAGGAATATTTTTTCCTCCTGCCTAACAGCCAGCCTCAGAGCCTGCCAACCACTCTTATTTTAGCTTTGTTGTTATGCCGAGTTTTATAACTTTCCAGCAGATAAAAGAGTATGTCCGCACGAGGTGTCACAGTATCACATTGTCGGTTTGTTTGTTTCCCCCAGCAGAAGATACTATATTTAAGCATGTAAATGACATGTAGATGGTATTTTTCCAGTCATAAAGTTCGGAGAGGTGAAATCCTCTGAGCACAGTCACTTGTTGAGCTGTTTTAAGACTAGTTTCTGTCTGTATTTTGTAAAAGCCCTGGCTGGTGTCTCACGAAGGCATTCAATCCCTGGAACAGTTAACTATTAACTCTGCATCCTCTGCAGGGTGCTGGGGAAGGCTACTCACACTGCATAGCTCTCTGTTGAAGAAAGGGCTTGGCCACCATCACCCAGCCCTTGGCACTGCGGGCAGCTTTGTGATCTCTATTTTTTTTCCCCCACTATCGTGACTTGTTACAAGCTTTGTGGGGGCTTTTATCCCCTGCTTAATCTGCTGGGTGCCTCGTGCCACCGCTGTGCAAAGGTCCCGGGGAGGAGTGTGGAGACCTGGCAGTGAGGAGGGGCCGCGTTTGGGGCCAGCAGAGGGGAAGGAGCGGAGCTGGGAAATAGCGCACGGTCCTTGGCCGTGCTGCCGTGGCAGAGGAAGATGGAACGAAGCCGGTGGGGTATTGGATTCCCTGGCGAGACCTGAGCCCCAGGGCTGGCCAGGCACATGCAGCCACGCTCTGATCTCCTGCAAATCCACCCAGCCCTGCTGATCCCGACGGGGATGTGCCTGCGGCCACAAGAAGAGCAGTACAAGAGCGGTGTCCATCCGGGAAGGTGGATTCAGGCTGGCAGCAGCAGAGTCTTTAGCAGATTAGTAAGTTTCCTCAGCTGGAAGCCACAGCCAGGCAAATTCCAAAACACAAAATGAAGAAAAAAGGAGAAAAAAAGCTAAATCAGAAAGCATGAAGATGCACTGGGAAGTACTAGCCCCTCCTGACAGTCGCATCCCATCTCATGTCAAGTAACAGGTTCAGAAAATTGGTGCTGCGGCTCAGGCAAAAACATTCAGGTGGAGCAGGAATTAAAGAGAAAAAAAAAATCCCTTGAATGTATTCTGTAAAATTTTTTTAATGGGCCTTTCACTCCTTCAAATCTGCCTCGTTCAGCAAGTCAGGTCTTTCAGCAGAAATGCTGCTCCTCACCATATGCCTTAGCAGCATGATGAGTTTTTAAGTGAACACTGCAGTGTGGGAAGCCTCGGGACAGACAGAGTTTGTGACACCCCTCAGTCATAAAACCTGTTTGAGATGTAGCTTAGAGTAACAACATGTCTCAGCTGTTATGTATGTCTGTTTACATGAGCCAAGAGTGGCATTTGCCCAATTATTAGCAACTGTGCTCTGCCACAGGTCAAAATCAGCTGAAAGCTGGTCCCAGAGATACTTTTCTCAGTCTGAAGACACAGACAGTCTTCAGCTTTAAGCTCCATTGGTTGCTTATTCATGATGTGCTGGGTGACATTTCTCTGACTGCTTTAACAAAATTCAATAGTTTCAGAATTGCATTTGTTTTACACTGTTTGAAACACTTCTGCTTTGATGTGGTCAAAGTACTGTATTTAGCTAATACTAGTGTGCTTCTCTGCAGCTTTAAAATTACATCTAGTAATTATCTAACCAGCAAACAGATAACATTGAGCTGAGGCATGCTGGCAAAAAAACCCAATAGTGAAAAGTGTGTGGAACCCTGTCAAATTGTGGGGAGGGTGTCACACATATTTCCCTGTAGTTCATTGTGGAGGGGGAAGCAGTTATAAATCCCAGTTAGCTCAGAGATTTCTGGCTTCGATTTACTCTCTATTGTTGCTTCATCTATTAATCTCTTCAGTTTGGGGGTGTCTGGCAGGCAGGCAGTGTGGGATACAGTTAAAAGATTTCCTCTGTCAAGAGGTGAACACAGATCACACCGACGAGCATTAGCTAATGTGCCATTATGATGCTCATATGCTTAATGCCCATCATTTCACAGGCCACTGTGAAATGGTATATCCAAACAACACAATAATCCAGTGCCACAGATGAGGAAAAATAGCTGGGTGCCCTGAACCTGTGCTGTCTGTGATTATTTAGGCCACTCTAGCTTCTGTCTCAACAGCCCAGCTCCCTCACTCAGGCTATTAATTTCTTCGTAAATGTGGGTATCAAAGCAAAGCATCACAAAAAAGCATAGAGAACTCAGCTGGGGCACAGGGCATCAGCCTCCTCCTTCACAACCCCACTTGTTGCTGTGGGTGCTGGAGTTCAGCGCTGGAGCTGCAGCCCAGCTCAGAGAGGGGCAGAGGGACACTGGGTGCTGATGGGGATGTACACTCTTGTGCAGAAATGACCGGTGCAAATGTAGCATGTGACTGTGTGAAGTGAGGTTGGTTGGAAAGGTATATCCTGAGTGTGCTCATCTTTCTTCTTAAACAGAATGAGCTGAGATCCTAAAATTCAGCAAAACCCTCAAAATCTTTCTCTGTCTGCTTCCCTTATAAAAGGAAATGCTTGAAATTAGGAACATAGCACACTCAGTGCTCTGGCTCCTGGGACTTGGAAAGTGCTGCTGTAATGAAAGAAGCACCTGCATTGAAGTGCCAAGTCACTGACCCCCCTGAATTACTTGTTTGGATGGTACTGTGGGAGCTCATCCTGTGCTGCAGAAAACCCAGGTCAGCTCTGAGTCATAAAAAGAGCTGACTATCTGAAACAGGCGGGATTTCCACCTTCAAGAAGTGCCCACCTAGCTGCAGCTGAAAGCCACTAATGTAAGATGAAGAAGGCACTGTAATTATGATCAAAGTCCAGCTATTGAGAGCTATGTAATTAGTATCTCTCTCCAAAGCTCTTTTTTTTCCAGTTAATGCCTGGTTGGGGGAGTGATGTTTACAGATAAGTTACTTGTGTTCTTGGAAATAGTGGTCATTAGGCTGTGTTTAAACCAGGAGCTCTCTTCTTTTGGTGCTTTTGGGAATGCACCTGCTGGTGCACTGGACTATGGTCCTGCCTGCTTTGCTTCCCCCCTCTCCCCACGACCGGGCTAATTGGTGGCCTCAGGATTTGGCATCCTTGGTGTGTTGAAGTTGTTCACTGTGGCTCACTCCTCCTTTTTGGATGAAAGGCTTCTCACACAAGCTGCTCCTTCTTTCATTTCTGGCTTTGTTTTCTCAGCACAATGTGATATGGTCCAGCCTCCCAATTCTCACTAATAACAGAGGAACAGGTCTGAAATCCTCTGGCCTCTGTAGCATCTATGCTGGAAAGCTGATTTTTCAGACATGGTCCTGGGTTTTGGGTCAATTGCTAAAACCAAAAAACAACCCCCTCCCCCCCAACCAGGTACGTAGAAAAAAATCTATTTTTAGAAGAGAATGAGGGAAACTGTCAGAAATTAGTTGGGGCATGGAAAGGAGGCGAGGGTATGGGCCATGAAAGCATCACCTATTGGGTGCTGTATCTGGATAGATATTGGTGAGCCGGGTCTGATTCCAGCCAGCCAGAGCTCCTGGGTTCAAAGAGATCTTTCATCAGGAGTATTGCATGTGTCACTTCACCTTCTTCATTGGTTCCCACACGTATCAAACAGGGCTGGTAAACGGACTGCGTTTATCAGATAGGAGTCTCTCCAAGGTTAATGCTTGCAATGCAGCACAAAGGTAAAAGCTCACTGTACCCAGTGCTCATCTTTGCTAATAAGCACTAATGAAACAGCAGGCTTCTCCTCTTTGGGGCTGGCTACTCCTCCTGGCTACAGGCAGCAGTGTGCTGTGTCCCTTCATGGTTGTGAATCCAGCAGCTCTGCTTTCTCTCGGGTGTTAGTATTGTGACAGAGATTTGTTTGAGTTGTCATAAGGTCATGTTCTACAGGAGCATCTCATCCCACCTGCAGGCTCTGCATATTCCTTGCATTTGGGCAGCTTGCATGCTTTTTCTCTTTCTTTATGCTAAGCTTTGCTGAGGGATAACTGAACTCCTGCTCTGACAGGGTGGACAAATCTCAGCTGCTTTCACCTTTGAGATGGGATCCCAAATTTGCTGTGTTAGCAGAAGGACTTGAAGTCAAGTAAGAAAAGACACATGACTTTGGTATAGATCTATTTGCAGAAACAGCCAGTGATAGAGCAGGTACTTTCCAAAGACTCAGAGAGAGGGCAGAAATTTTTCTAAGCAGCTTGCAGTATGCTCAGAGCAGCTGGTGCCTTCTGGAGGAGCAGCACTGGCTCCGTGCAGGAAGCAAAGGTGGAGGGGAGCTGGGGAGATCCTCTTGCTATTGGCCTTGGTGAGCTCTCCTGTGAGGTGGTGGTCACCTTCATGGCTGTGCTGCCACCCCTGGGAGAAATTCCATGAGGGAAGGACCCCAGTGGGAGCCAGATGCACAGAAGGGGACAGCATGCCGTGTGCCAAAACAAGTCTCACAGGGTGGCCTCTTTGGCAGAAGAACTTTGCAGGCCCCTCTGAGTGGACATGCTGCCAACATGGGCATAGCTCCCTTCAGCATCTTGCCAGGGACGTGCGCTGCTGGTGGTGGGGAGGGGAGGGTATTTATCTCTTCCTTGAGATCTGTTCTTTGGTCACTGTCCTGTTCTTGCACTGCAATCTCATTAGAAGATGGGTCTAGAAGATAGAATCTTTGCAAAACAGTGCTCAAGAGCCGCACATTAAACCTTCTTCAGTTCTTTCTTCCTGGCAGAGCCCCTGCAGTCTGTTGATCCCTGCTGCCCTCCTCCATTCTGTCCCTGCTCTATGTCACAGAGACTTCATTGAGCTGAGGATGTTGCAACCCCTCCACAGTCAGTGTCAAGGACAGCACTTTTTCCTCTTCAAAACGGTATAGGCTTCTCAAAAAAAATTTGTCTGCTTGGAGGTACTTTTAAAGCTGCTTAAAGGATTAAAGTGGAACCAAATCAACCATTTTCTGTGTTTTCTCAGATCTCAAAGGACTATAAGGAGAATATGTGAAGTCTTTCATGTGGTCCTTTTTACTGCAAGGAGAGAACACCTAATTCATAGTGCCTTGCTCAACTTCCAAAAATACTGAAGGAATTAAAGAACCAAGTTCTTAATAGTTCATCTGTTCAGAGGTGTTTAGGCTGTTCATGGTACATGTTATAAGTTATAATTCTACGCTGATTTACATTGTACCTTCTGCTACAAACTAATTTGCAATAGCTCCCCTCAACAAAGGATTAAAAAAGCAAAAGGGTTCAGCTTTGATTTTGGGAAAAATAAAGCCCTTTGACATTCAACAAGTGTCCAAATGAGTATTGAACCCTTATAAAAAAACGTCAATGGGGTCATAAGGTATGGGAGAGGAAGGAGGGTCTTGGATAAGGAAGAAATCAAAGAAACTTAGCTTTCAATTTGGTGCATGGCTCTGTGCTAGTTTTACACTTATTTGAAAACCTTCATGAGAACATGGACGTTGTGGTGCTTATAATGCCAAACAAATTTTGACTTCTGTTTACCTTAAAATTTTGTAGCCCATGATCGACACTGAAATAATCAGAAGGAAAATGTTTTGCTATAGTAGATTTCTGAGGTTTGTTTGACTAGCTCTGCTGATAATAGATAACATCTGCTTAGATAGCTTCATGGAAATGTCTGTATCTGTTCATAGGGCTTACTTGGGAGTTTTTGGTGACTGTTTATAATTGCTTACTACTGTGTAGCAGATCATCTCCCCACAGGATTTTGCTGCTGAGTCATTTTCAGTCAGGTGTTTGAATGCCACAGGTGGCCTGATATGACAAATACCAATGCATATAAGCAAGGGGAATTCGGTTAGTGCACGGAGCTATAAAGAGAACAGCCACCTCCAAGAGTGAGAAGGGGGAAACCCTGCAGTAAGTGATCGGGGGTTCAGTAGGTTCTTTGCAACATAAAAATAAGTCTGCTTACAAAACCTTGCCCTGGGAGGTTCAATGCCTGTCTGGTTTAGTAATGCTGATATGCACCAAAGTCACTGTATGCTCAACAAATGCATGGAAAGAAGCCTGAAGTGTGCCGGTGAGCTGCATGCTGCAAACAGCAGTGGCTCAGCTGTGGATGGCCAGCAGTGTCTACCTCTGCACCTGGGAGCAGGAGCTGGTGGGGCATGACAGTGGGATTACTGTGCTTGCTGTCAGTGGGGTCTGTGAGGTGGCTGTGACAGGTGTGGAATTGAAGTTCAGCTGGCTCTGACAGTTAACATGGGCATTAGATGGTCAAACATAACGGGATTAAAAATCTCAATGTTAGACAACAAAGTTTCTTTACACTGTCTTCCAAGTTCTGTTGTTCATATTTGTGAATTTTCCTCTTAAAATATACAGGTTGGAAACATCATTACTGGCTTTGATGGAAAGGGAGACTCTATGTATTCATAGCACTCCAGGAGCTACAGCTTTAAGATAATCACAAGCAAAAATCATAAATCACATTAGGTGTGGCTATGTGTTGATAAAATTACAGGGAGCCAACTCTGTAATTTCTTAGCACCCGTCATAGTTACAAAAGCGAAGATCTTGTGAGTGCTCCAGGTAGCATTCCCTTACACACCAGCAGTGTTCCTGATAAACAGTTCATTTGTTCTTGTCTTCCAGGACTATAATCTGGTCTTAATTCTTCGTCCTTCACCTGCCCTGTCTTGGAGCTATTTTGTGACACGGAGAAAGGTTTCTGCAAGTGCTCTTATTTTTGGAGAAGGATTCTCTGCCCTTGGGCTTAGCAATAGCTGCCCTGCCACAAAGCTGCTACATGCTGAAAAATGCAGCCTGCATGGTATTTAGCAGAAGAGTATCACTGGTGGCAGGGGTTAAGAATGGGAGTTATTGTTTAGTATCTAAAATGCATCAGATTTCACAAGTTGGCTGTGGGGGTAACAAGTGAGAGCGTCAACCAAATTCATCTTACAAGAATCTGCATCTAACATCTGCTTTGCTGGTGTTTCTGTTTTGCATTTTAATTATTTACTGAAACACAGGATGTTGCTGTTTACAGTTTCCTGCTTCTAAAGAGTTCTGGGGACTTTCTGTATTATCAGGATGATTTATATTTTTGTAAAATTCGGCCTTTGAGAGAAAGTTTGAGAGAGGGTCTTTGTAAGTCCCTGGGCTGAGAGTAAAGAGTTTGTGTAACTAAAGCCAGAAGCAGCTTATGTAAGAGCAGGTGATTTAGGAAGCCAAGTGTCTTACCTGGCTCAACACAAAATGTCATGGGTCTGTTGCAGTAGACAGTCTCAGAACCTTCCTGTTCTAAAAAAGAACCGTGTATTTCATGTTCCCTGTCTGGCATAGCTGTGCCTCTGCTCTCTCACTATATTTATATGACTAAATGCCCTGCTATGCATAGTTTTACAAGGCTGAAAATCAGTGTGGGTTGCGTGATTCTCTTGCTTTGCTTCCTCTTGGTGGGGGCCATGTTGAGGCCCAAGTGGGATGTCCTCTCACCAGCCTCTCACTTCCACCTCCTCACAATGGCCAAATTTGAGGAAAGCCTGTCCTATATGGACTGGGACAACAACAGCTCTGTACCTGCTGTTTGGTGGGCAGGGATGCCCGGTGCCTTCCTTGAGGTTGTAGCTGCAGCACACCAAGCACTTGGGCAGACAAATCCCAGGAGCTGCTGGGGCAATCCTGGCAGAGATCTGACTCCTTAACATGTAAAAAAAGTTCAAATCTCAGCAAGTGTAAAAGAAGCTCCATTCTCAGCAAAGCGTTTTAGTGTCCTGGGGACCATATGCCCTTAATACTGCTGGTAGTGATATGGTGCAAGCAGGGAAGAGGCTGCTTGCAGGAGACATGTCAAGCTTTAAACGGTGCTCAGAGCATGTTGCAGGGCTACAGCCCCATCATGAGCCATCAAGGCTGTAGGTACAGGCACAGAATCATAGAATCATAGAATCAGCTGGGTTGGAAAAGACCTCTGAGATTATCAAGTCCAACTCCAGAAAAGCCCACGCTGTGTGTGTCTCTGCCATGCTGTGGGGTCTGGGTATGGAATACCCCTTAGGTTTGGTCCAGAAAAAAGCATTCAGTTCCATGCATGCAATTTAGCAGAGGTGGGAGGGATCCGAATACTGCATTTCTCATTTTGTTTTTCTAAAGGATTCAGATGGCACCAGCACTCAGGAAAGGTTTGGAGGGGACTGAAACTTCCTTACTGGGGAGAAGAGAAGTAGAAGCCCCTTACTTTCTCTCTTGCTGGCTGAAAACACCTAGAAATGGTGTTCCATGCAGGAGTGTTGAGGACAGGTGCTCAATTTAGCTCACTGCCAAGACCAGATCCCAGAGCACAGCCCACTAACACCTCGGACCTGACATCTGGTCATCATCCCAGGGACACAGAGGGCAGTCAGCCACATGAAGACTTGAGCTGGTTTTACCTGGTTTTCCAAAGTTCACAGTCACACGCTGCAGAAATCTCCTCTTTTTCCACTAATCCTCACAGCAACAGGCTGGATGAGGAACACACATGTCATGGTGAAGAGCCACTTCATGCTGCACTGAGTGTTCACAGCTTCTGGGGAGTTGGCTTGGAAGGACTCCACATAAATGCACCATATCTAATAGCAGTCACTCCATCAGTTCCCATACACCATACTTCTGTGTTTATCTGCCACTAAATGGAGCATCCTGTGCTTGAAATGAGCTATTATCTGCTCACCTGGGTGCTATCTGTATACTTCAGTCCAGAGCATGTAAATGAGCAGTGTGAGAGTTTCTTGGATGATGTTTCATCCTTGCACTCCCTGGGAGAAGCACTGAGCCTGATTTCATCTCTTCAGGCAGGAGCATTACATGTGAAATGTTGTTGGTTTCTGACTGTATCTTTTAAAATACACAAATTGATGTGGGTTTGTTTGTTTGTTTGTTTTTCTAGTTTAACCCTGCTATGCTTTAGGAGAAATAGTGCTCTAGCTGTAATCCCTAAGCTGTTACTCTTTGCACCACCTAATCTCCATTTATTATGCTAACAAGCAAACCAGTCAGGAACCCAAAGAGATCTCCCTGGCAGCTACCCAGCACAGTGCAGGTCCCTGTTTTGGGGGATGGCCCACACTCATGACAAACCCTTAATCTGGTGGTTTCTCTCAGGTTCTCTTGGTGATGTACTGCCTGCAGCTGGCACTTGCTCTGATAGTGCACAGTCCTTAGGAAGGGATGAGCTCAGGACATTTGGTGGTCGACTGGCCTGGAGAAAGCTCATCTGAGACCAGGCTTAATTTTTCCCTGCTATATAAAACGAGAGGTTGGGCTCAACAGTGCTTATGATCATTTCCTTTCCACACCGCCCTCTGCTCAGGTCAGGGCCATGCCTCAAAAACATCCTTGCATGTCAGTAAGGAATAGAACACAAACCAGACCTTGAACTCTGGACGGACCAGTAGTGTGGACGTAGCTGAGGCCTATCCTTGCTGCTCTACCCTGGCTTCAAGTTAAACTTCTCTGTTAGGTTTGGATATTTTTTTTTCCCTTGGCTCTGGCTTCTTTCAGAGCTTTGTAGTATCTAAAGAGAACCAGTTCCTCATGCCCTGATTGGCTTTCTGAAGCTCTGATGTGCTATCTGTAATAAATAAATTAATTTTTTATTCCATGTTGTGGTCTCTGTATTAGTGTGACGGAGGTAGACCAGTGAAATTTGAGAGATGCTGGTTGCACTTAACACTGCAAAAATTCAACAGACGATAGTTAAGAGTCACATTTCCTGTGGGAAATACTGAAAGCAAGCTCCTTGTAAAAAAGAGACAGCAACAAATTGAGGTAGATACTGCTGTTGGGTAAATGCAGGAAAAATACTGATGACCAAATCTCAAAAGAGGGGAATTTGATTGGGAAAGCCTCAGGAAGGTCAGATTTCTGGCCATTGCCTCTCCAGAACTTCAATTTTCCTTATTTAATACCCAAAATCACTACAGAAGAGTAGTGATGAGGGCATGTAATATCTGTATTTTTCTCATGTCTATCATCTCTTGAAAATGACCTTGCCCTCTTTCATTTCTGGAGCTGTTGCTTTCTTTTCTTTTAATATTCCCTGATGCTGTGGAGACCTTGAGTAACTGGAAAGGATGCAGTCAACCGGTTTAGGCTGCTCTGGGCATTTAACAACGGCCTTTCCCCCACTCCTCCTCCAGAAAAGATGAGAGGTCTCTCCATACTGTGCAGCAGAATGCAATAGCAGAGGTGTCTGAGTCTCCTACTTCCATAGATGCTTCCGGGCTGCAAACCACTACTGATGGTGGATGAGGGGACCATGGAGTGATTTTAGGTGAGGCATTGCCCCTGGAGAGACAAAAGATGGTCTCTGCTGTCTTTAATTGTAGCTGCAGCTGGGCAGCAGAGGTTGGCATGTGACAGCAGGGCTGGAGGCAGCACCAACCCAGCAGGAGACCTCAGCAGAAACCTGTGCTTGTCCTCTGCTTTACCGAGCAGAGAAAGCATCACTCTGTTTGTCCTGCTGTAAAACCCTCAGGGCTGGCTGGCTGCAAATAATGTTGAGCAAACTTCGAAAGGTAGACTCAAATATGTGTTCTCAGCTAGATATCTGAAATTGAGCAAATGATGTCTTTTGCTTAGACCAAAGGGATTTTTTTTTTTAATGGGCCTGAAAATATTTTGTTGCTTCTGAACAGTTTGCCTGAAAAGTTTCTCTAGCAATACTTATTTTTGGACTTGCCTCAAAAATACCTCAGAATTTTGAGGGCTGGACCTGGATTTTCTGCTTGTGCTGCTTTTGAGAAGACTATCTCACTTACTGTGTAAAAGCTTTCACCTTTGCCCAGCTGCTCTGACTCTTCCCTCTGCAGGTGGGCACTGCTTTTAATGACCACTGCAATAGGTTTGGGGAAGGGATTGACTGGAAAAGTGAATTACAAAATAATGCAACTGCTTTTTAATTGGTTTTGGGTTCAATGCTTTCTTAAAATTTATTATTTACATTTTCTTTTATTATTTAAATTTGGGAAGTCTTGGGACCATGTTGCTCTTCAAATGTGCTGATTGTCAACAGGTCGCTATGTGCTTTACAAATCTGGGGATACTCCTATACCTCAGGAATGGAAGGACAAAGATGAACAGGACACCCACGGGCTGGGGGTTGAGCTGGGTGTCCTGAGCTCCGGGCTTGCACTCCAACTCTGAGCTTCTCCACAGAGATTGCTCAGCTTCCTGGGTGGTCTTCTGGACATTATGAGGACTCTGTACTCTAGACTAAAAAGCACCAATTGCAGTGGAATTGCTGTGGCAGTGCTTCACCTTGGCCAGAGCTCCACCTCTCTCAGCCCCTGCTGAGAAAGGGAGTGGGTGTCAGGGCTGAGCAGAAGGGCAGGGGATGTCCGTGGCTGAGTTTCCAAGGATGGGTGAGAAGGGGGTGTCCAAATCTGAGTGGGAGATACGAGAGGTCTCGGAAAGTTCACAAGATGCTGAAGGAAACCTTGAAGGAAAAAAAATTAGGGGTGACTTTTTCTAACAATTAGGGGACAGTAGTGCTGGTGGAGTGACAAGCTGCCTGAATCCCTGAGGACAAAGAAATACCTCTATTATATAGAAGTGGTGATTGTTGTCAGGCTGATAATGATAACGTAGATAGCTGATGTGATGAGACATTGATAGGAGATGCAGTGGGTTCCTGGGCTGCAGGGGTTACTGATAGCACACTCAAATCGTTCTGCTTCCAGAAGCCATTCCCAGCAGTTTGTAGGGAGCAGGCTATGCAGTGCTCATGCTGGAAACCCTCATCATGGTAGCAATGGGAATGCAGAGGGAGTATTTTTCTCCCAGAGGAGCTCTGCAGTCTGTGCTGGAGCAGGGTGCTGCCGTGGGGCAACATGGCTACAGTGATATAATGTGCTTTGAGGGGTGGCCACAAAGCTGCAAATATAGCATTCACTGCAGGCAGAGTCTTACTCAAGATGACTCTAACTGAAAGGAGATGATGAATGGAAAAAAATCCCCCTTGTGTTTTGCAGCATGGTGAATTAGGAGGATCACTCTGTGCAGCCAGTTTCACTTTCTCTGATATAGGTCGGTCTTGCCTGCGCACTGAAGACTGGAGCAAAGAGCAGTTAGGAACCAGAACCATCCCTTCCTACCCCTTTCTGTTCAGCTCACACACATATGCTTCCAAAAGACAAATCTAAGTTACAAGGAGATCAGGGTGCACTATTACAGTACACCCTAGCAGAACACTGAGCATTCCTCTGAGATAGAATTGCTTTCATTCCTCTAAATATATAGTTCACAGTTGGAACAGGTTGTGTGCAATACAAGTGCCAATTTGCCTAGTGACTGTGAAAGGTAACAGTCACAGAATCACAGAAAATGCTGAGTTGGAAGGGACCCACAAGGATCATTGAATCCAACTCTTAGCCTTGCACAGGCTAAGAGTCACACCATGTGCCTGGGAGTATCATCCAAATGCTCCTTGAGCTCTGGTAGCCTGGGTGCTGTGACCATTTCCCTGGGGAATCTGTTGAGTGCCTGACCACCCTCTGGGTGAAGAACCTTTTTCTAATATTCCACCAAAACATCCCCTGAAACAACTCCAGGCCATTCCCTCAGGTCCTGTCACTGGTCACCACAGAGAAGATATCAATGCCTGCCTCTCCTCTTCCCTTCACGAGGAAGTTGTAACTGTAATGAGCTCTCCCCTTAGTTTTCTCTTCTCCAGGCTGAACAGACCAAGGGACCTCAGGCTCTCCTCATACGGCTTCCCCTCAAGGCCCCTCACCATCTTCACAGCCCTCCTTAGAATGCTTTCTAATGGCCTAGTGCCTTTCTTATATTGTGGTGTCCAAAACTGCTCCAATATTCCAGATGAGGCCATACCAGTGCAGAGCAGAGTGGGACAATCACCTCCCTCGACCAGCTGGTGATGCTTTGCCTGATGCCTCCCAGAACATGGTTGGCCCTCCTGGCTGCCAGAGCACTGCTGACTCATAGTCAGTTTTCCCTCCCTAGTTTGTCCTTGGTGGATGCTGTAGGACATCATCAGTGTCACGGAACCCTTCGCCGCTGTCACTCCCAGTTCCTTCTTGTGTTCCCCATATCTCCTTGCCTGTTGGCTACTTCTGAGATCAGGGTTCACCCTTTTTGGCAGTCAGCTTCTTTCATTTTCTAATGCACATCTCTGTGCCACTCGACCACTTTTCTCTCAGCTGCCCCTCCCCATAACCCATGCTGCTGTCCACAAGATTTTTTAGTGAGATATCAGATCTGGGAAACATCTGAAAATGTGGGAACTGGGAAAAAAGAATGGGCAACTGAACCATAGGTGAAAGTTCAATTCTGTCTTAAAGGAATCATGTGTTGGTGTTTCTTATTCCTTACATTTGTCTAATCCATGCAACTGTCAGTTTTCTTTCAGACTGACACGTAGAAGCAGTGTTATATGGAAAGACAATCTGAAGGGTTTAAAGAAGTTGCTGGAAGTCTTGAATTTAAAATGCTAAATCTGAAAGCTGGGCTCAAAACTGAAGGGAGAATAAATACCTGTGAGCACAGTTCAGCAGGACTTGCCTCTGCCAGGATGGGAGTCAGTCTCTTTTGGGATCATGTGAGCAAAGACCTTGGACTATGGCATCAGGCAGAGATAAAAAAAAAAAACAACACCAACAAAAAAACCCCATTGTACAGTGCATTTCATGCTGGGAAGGGAGAAGGGAGGCTGCTTGTTGAAGAAGTAGACACAGAAAAAGTGCACTAAAATTCATGAAATTCAGCTGCAATCTTCTCTGAGGGGGATGAGAGCCTGCCTGTCTACCATTTGGCTTTCATTCTGGCACCCCTGTTTGCAGCAACAAGCCGGTCTGATTTCCAAAGGTCTCTAAGGGGTGCCTCCAGGGTATACTCTGCTAGTTGAGGGTGGCCACTGTGGTCATGGGGGACAAGAGTGCTCTGCACTTCGGGGAATTCCAGATGACACTGCCTGCCAGGCGCACACTTGTCCCGTGCTGCCAGACCCCGCATCCTTCTCCTCTTGCACAGCTGTGAGCCTCATTAGGTACCGATGTCTACAAATCACTGCAGTGTTACAACGCAGAGCAGGGGGAATTCCAGCAGGACGAGGGCTGCCAAGTTCCTCGAGTTTTAATGGTGTGATCTGAAAAGGAGCCCCCTCCCCACTCAAAAACTAAAAATACAACTGACACCAAGATTTAGGCATTTAGGCGTAATGCTCACGAACTTTAAATCATTTGTTTACCATTGCTTTTGATACACTTCAAGGTGTAACTGCAAAAGACAGGGACAAGCATGTGGATTGGGAATTGCTGACTGCCAACTTCTCTGTGACTTAATTCTCTACCCGGTGATGGTTGAGGGCTAATCTATTAATCTGTGCATGAGTTAAGGGTTTTCAAGGGGTTAACTGCTGTAAGCATTCAGGAAGAAAGATTAGGGTTTAGTCTGGGCATACAGGTTGGCATCAAACTTCCACCCTGAACTGTGAGTATGGTTTAAATCTGGACACAGCATTTCTGCAGCCTCGATTTTCATTCCTGGGCATTGGCATTTTGGTGCCTGAAGATAGATAAACAAAATGTGAGAGTTTCTTGTTGTAGGAGGTACAATGCATACTCCATGTGAAGAAATTATGGTCTTTTTTAATTTCTCTATCTAAACACCCAAAATCACTAGTTCCTTTTAGAGCAAGCACCAGACTGGGTCTTGGGTGACCAAGGCTGTATTTCTGGCTTGCTGAGTAATGATGAGTAATCCTATGACCTCCCAGTGTCTTAGTTTTCCCACAGGTAAAATGAGAGCAATTACCCTGTCTTCCTTTGTAGAGCACTTTGAGAATTATGAATAAAATGAGCCATATTAGATATCATTATTTAGACATTATTAATTATTTTTTGGTACATTTGCATAATGTGGAAGTGCTTTCTTTGTAAGACCAGATGTTCTTCTCTCTGAATCAAGGTTTCCTGAGTACTCCAATAGAAGGTCCTTTAGGGGAATATATCTTGTGAAAAAAGAGCAAAATCTATAGCTTTCAGAGAAAGATTTCTCTGGCCCCATCTGCACGTCCACGGGCTGAGAACTACAGACTCAGTGATAGAAAACTGTATACCATTGATAAGACATCTCGTGGGGAGAAGCAGAAAGCAACATCCTGTAATTTTGTCAAGAGGAAGAAAAAAAAAAAACTCCAAATCATTTTGCTCATCCCTATTGTGAAAGTTTTCATGTCACAAAATTTTACACTGTGGCTATACACCAATACCAAGCCAGTTCTGCGTCTTCAAATTATACGATAATTTCTGAGAATTTGCACAATGAAGGAGAAACGCAAACCACCCCAGAGCTCCAGCTTTCAAGGGAAGCTAAGGAGAACAGGAAGTGCTTGGATCTCTTGAAACCCAACACAGCAGCTTCACTGAGATACCATATTCGTTTCTGGTTTCCTCATAAACTGTACTATTAACCCACGAGTAGTTCAGAGTGTTGAAGCACCAAGCCCGTTTTGGACGAAAAAACAAAGGAAACCAGCTATCTCTTGGTTGCGACAGTCTTTATTTTTGGAAGGAGGCTGCTGGACTCACACATGCGCCCCAGTGGTGCTTGAGCTGCACCCTGTGTCAGATTTGACCCTCTATCAGTGAAAGCAGGTGGCATCTGCCTTTAAGGTTAAAGCTATAGAGGAGGGGCTGTGCATGCTCAGTATCAAACCTAGGTCTTGTTTTCCTCAGGAGCTCCCGTTTTTTTCCCCAGTGGTAAGTCAAACCTAGGTGTTTTGGCTTCAGTCCTTTCTAAGAAAGATTGTTTGCAGTAAAAGGTGGCATTCTGGGTGAGAAGTGTTGCTGTATTGCAATAGTTGAGTTTAATAGTTTTCTGTCATTGTTTCCTGGTGTGGAAAGTGGTTTGGGGTTTTTTTTGTTTTGCTTTGTTCCTTTAATGTCTTTGATGTGAAAATAGAAGGGGGGAAAATGTGGTGAAGACTGGAAGCATGTGCTTCGACTGAGTAGTGGGAGCAGAAATGTCTTGTTTTCTCTCTAGTTTGCCACCAGTTTGTGGTCATGCTGGGCCAAGCAATCAGGGCTTAATTTCCTCCAGTGTTGCGACCCTCACCTCCAGAGAAAGGCAGCTGTAGTGCAAATGGGTTGCAGCTTATGGGAGGCAAATGCTGTGCTTGACAGGATCATTTGGTTTGCCTGTTGGTTTTTGGAAGGGTAGGTTGCTTTTTTTGTTTGGTTGATTGGTTTTTTTGTTGTTTTCGATTTTTTTGTTTGTTTTTTAAGTTTAACATTCCCAGCCTTCCGGAAGACTCTGAAATTGAGTGCTGTATGGACACAGCTACAGGGGCACGTGTCTCTCCTGGCTGTATTTTGCAGAGATATCACTCATCAGTGAGATGGCGAAGGGGATCAGCTGGGACACATCCCCACGGAAGGGGCTGTAACACAGCTCTTCTGGGGGAGTGGTCACAAGGCAGCCGAGCAATCAGTGTGTCTGCGGCTTCTGCCCACCTAGTGAATCTGGAAAAGTGCTTTCACCTGGAGTCTGGGCTGCTCTTGCTTCATCAAAATAAATAGGATAGAGCTGAGCTAGGTCTCAGTGGGAGTGCATTGTTGCCTGAAACCTGGGCTTCAGTGGCTCAGGAGCGGCGTCCCAGCACTGCTTGAGGAAACACTGTGCTCTTGGTGAGGTCCTGCTTGTCGGAAAAAATTTAACTTGCTATTAATAATCCCCTGGTGGTTTTTGAAGGAGGGACTTGTGGACGCAATGTCCTATTCAGCTTGCAGTTTGATGGGGGCTGTAAATCCCCCTGTAGTTCCAGTCTGGTGTAGCCAGTGCTCTCTGCTTGTGAAAAGCAGCCTGCTAGCTATTTCAGCAGTTGATGCAGGGACTCACCTTTAGAGACACACTAAACAAGACTTAGTACCATGTGTTATTCTGTTGTGGTGAGCAGTTTGGTATAATAGCCTATGTTCTGTAGTGCTATTTCCTACAAAGCGCTTTGCAACAAGTGGATGTGGCTAAAAGGGATGTTGCTTAAATGTCTGTTGATCAAAAAGTAGCTGGTTGGTAGAACCAATTTGAGCAATGCAAATGCCTGAAATCTTGTGATTAACTTTAGGCAGTCAGTGATTATTTTACTGAAAGTAGAGCATTTGCTGATATGGGAAAGGACAATAACACCATTTACACATAGATTTTTCTTAGGCTTTAGCTGTTATTTTCCTGTGGAAATTCAGGCACTTAGGTATATGTTTAGTAGACATAGGCTGCTCCTTTGTGTTGAAGGCTGTTAATTAAGGAAAGTGGCACTAGGTTTAGGTTTTATTAAAATCACAGGAAAGAAGACAGTTTATCTTGCATGCAGGTTTGTGCTGAAGTTGGTTTTTGTGCAGCTTAACAGCCCTTTTCCACCTGAGAGCAGGATGCATCAAACTGAGTAAAAAGCAATGCTCACTATCTCTCTAATGCCCACAATATTATCACAGTTGCCTTGCCAAGGTTGACTGCCTGATCCTGCTGCCTCCTTTGGAAATAGAGCTGTACAGGTAGTAAAAGTTGCAGAGAGTGTTGAAAGAGTCTCTCAAATTTTGCTTCTGTGAAAGCATTAACCAGGAGGCTTCTTCTACATGGTATGGGGAAATGTGTCTTTTGGCCATCCGGTAGAATCTAATAATGCTTTTCTTAGAAACAGTAAGCTAGGAGCTTGATTGGGTGCAGGGATAAAGATGAAACAGCTGGAAAATATCCCTCTCTGGAGAAATTTGGAGTTGTGTTTGGTAGAGGGAAGTACTAGGTGTGTCTTTAACTGATGTTATCAGCGTGTGCAGCTAATATCTCCTGCCTCTCCTGCACTGCAGGCTGTGGGCACTGCTTGTTTTGGGGTAGGTTTATGGTATCACTGCTGAATGGGACCACCAGGGCCAGAGCAGGCTGGGTGAGCTGGGTTGCTTTGCCTTTTTGAGACCAAGAACTTTGTCCAGCAGTGAACCAAAGCTGGGGCATGCTGTGGCATGCAGGAATGTAGTTTCACTGGGACTTTTCAAAGGAAAGGTCTCTGAGGAAGGTCTGTTTTGTTATAACTCTTTTTCTGTTGAAGTTAGTTCCTGTTCATGCAGTAACAAAAAGTGTACAAGTTAAGAGCAGTTATAAGTGGCAAATAATTGTTAAAAGTGACCACTTTGGTGGCTTGGGAGAACCCACTGTGGGGTTTCTCTGCCCATTCCTATGAGGTCAGGACTGAGTGTAGGGTATTGAGCAATGCCTGAGGTCTGTGGGTTTAGCGCCAGAGCAGGTTGCAGAGCACATGCTCCCCCACTGTGATCCTTCAAAGCTTGCGGTGGCATTGAGTTACAGCTTATGTAGAAGGTTTTAGGCTAGGTGTGCTCTTCTGGGTTTCAATGTGGCATTCTTGAAAGTGTCTTACCAGACTGAAAGCCTGAAAGGAGTAATTTCTGGTGCTTTGTGGGATAACTGCTGTTCTCAGAGGATTTGTGATTATTCGCATGTAGTGTGGGTATGTGCTCACATCTGTGAGGCAGAGCTATTAGCTGTGACACTTCTGCATTTTATTTGTCTCCGGCTGTTCATGAACTTTTAAGTTATGTTGTTTTGTTCATTGGGTTTTTTTTTTTAATCACAAAAAGGATAAGCAACTGAAATGATATTTTCACCTATTTCGAGGCATGACCAGCTTTGGCTCTCGGGGCTTAAGGCACTTTGATTTCCATTAGCTTAGAACAATGGTCTGCTCTTTTATAAGAGCATGTGGTTCTGTGGACAGCAGAGGTGAGGAAAGCCCCACTTTTTGCAGACCAGAGTCATCCTCAAAAAATAAGAGGTCACACAAATTCAGTAAAGAGAGCTAGATCCCTCTCTGACAGCAGCCAGAAGTAGGTACTTCAGGAAAAGAACTGTAGTGTCATCCTCCCTCTGAAACACTCTTTCTTAATTATGGCAGCTTAATAAATTAGGGTCTTCCATGCAATTTGTTTAGACCATTGTGTTAAACAGGACCAATATGTGGCAAATCAAATATCAGTCCAGTTGTCTTTGGAATCCAGTTATAACCTTTGCTCTTGCCACCGCCACTTCCCTGGCAGGGAGCATGACCGTTTGCTTGCATTGTGCTGAAATAACTCTTTAATATGAAAATTTTGCCAGATGCCCCCAACCCTGTAGCAGGAAAGGTGGTCACCTGCCTCCTACTGTAATTAAAGTTGAACTGAGAGTTTTTGTCAACTGCAAATATGCTCGAGAAATTCCTCCCACTCCCCTTATATTCCTGCAGCCGTCAAGTATTTTGACATGGGTGTAAAAGCTGCTGTGTTTGAATTTAGAAATTGGCCAGTGGGATGAGAATGTGCAGCTGTGGAAGGCATGAGTGCTCCAGCTCTGTCACTGCTTCTCTGGGGTCCACCTATTTCTGTTAGGCTTGTGGGAGGTTAAGGGGATAAAAATGGCCAAGGTAATTAGCAGATCTGGTAGAAATCAGTGGGTCAGGCTCAGAAATTGTTGGAGGGGTGAAGGCAGTAGACAAGTAGAAAAATTTTGTGATGGAACTTATTTCCATAGAAAATAGAACAAAAATATTATTTATTATTTAAATTTTAAAAAAATACTTGGTTTGAGACCTCAGCTGCAGTGGCTGGGTGTAGGAGAAGTTGCCTAAATCATCCAAGGGTGTGCCATTTAGAGAGGCAACCAGCCAGGGGACAGTGAAATCACACACTTCTGCTTCACACACTTAGCTGCTTCACCTGCTGCAAAGACTACCTGCTTTATATGGGAAGTTGATTGTTTTGGGGTAAAATGGAAAGTGGATTTTTTTTTCTCTCTCTGGGATTCTTACGATGCAGCATCCCAGTGGATTCTGAGGGATATTTAACTTATTGGGAAGGTTGGCTAAATTCTCTCCCATCTAAATACAGCATCTGCAGCAGTGTGGAATGTGTGTTGTACAGCTGTGAATGTTCCAGGCATTCAGCGTGTCTCCTTTTTCACACAATAGCTTCTATTTATGAGTTTTCATCAAGTTGTACTCATGCATTCAACATGTCTTTGTATGTGTGTTTTTCTTTTTTTTTTCTTTTTTCTTTCTCTCTCTTTTTTTTTTTTTTTTGCTTTTGTTTTTTAAGGTTTGTAGAAACTCCGAGCCCCTTCTCCTGGAAGGAGAGTTACTACCGATCAGCCATGTCCCAGGGCTCACAGCCAAGGGAATTCCTCAGCCCAGAGGTAATCCAGCATCTCTGGGACTTCCTGGAACAGTAAGTAGCCCTTATGTGGGTTTTGTGGAAGGTGTTTTAGGACAGGATGCCTCTATAATTAGGCTGCTCAGGGGATTGATGCTGGAGGTTTTGGAGCCTTATGTACCTGTTGATTAGATATGTATGTGATGATCAGATTTGTCAGTCTGTGGTGACTGACAGCTCTTGAGCTCTCAAGAGGTTCTACATCCAGGCTATGGGGACCAAATGCAGTGATCAGCGGTGACACTGACTCTCTTGAAGACGCCTGGTGGCTGAGCTGACTGCTTTCTAGGTTGGCGTTTTCCCCTGAGGAAATGGGGTCATTACTCTATGTCCAGGCTGCATGTTTTCCTCTTTTGCTGGTGCCAGGGAAGGAGAGGAGGTGAAGATGGTGCAGAGTGCATCCTATCGGGTCCATTGAAGGAAATAAAACTGACTCTGTTCCCATTCCTGACTTGCCATGACTAATGCTAAAACAGTTACTGCTATAAATCCTCCATGAGTTCTGTCTTTCAGTGATTTAACTCTTGTGCTCTTATCTCAGCTTTCTGGTCAGGCAAGTGAAATGTCCCTCCAGGCCCTGTCCTGGTTTGGGGCTGCTGTAGTACAGTGGGTGAGGAGATAGTTGTTTGTTAGTAATGACTTACTTTGTCATGAGACTGGTTCGTGGTTATGCCGAAGTACTGGATGATACCCTAGCAGGAGGGGATGGGAGGGGAAGGTGGGGTGGTGGAAAATGGGATTTGGCCAGTTTTAACTTTAATACTGTTTCTTTTCAGGCCAATATGCTCAGTTCAGCCAATAGATTTAAACTTCATCGATGGCCCATCTGAAAATGGCTCTACAAACAAAATTGAGATTAGCATGGACTGCGTCCGGGTGCAGGACACGGAGCTGAATGACCCAATGTGGGTGAGTAGTGAGAACTTCCTTGACCTTTGGAGAAACGTGGAGAGTTTTTGCAGAAGCTATTCCAGCTGTATTCCCCCTGGGCCATCTTCCTACCTTGGCAGACTCCTGACCTGCTCTCCTCCTGCCACAGCAATGGCAGGAGAGAGGGATGAGGCAGCTAAACTGGCAGGAGAGCCGAGGTGTCTTTCACAGACTACTCAACCATCCCTGCACTCTCCCTGCTTAGAGCTAGTTTATGTGGCCTATTAAAATAGTTTGGGTTCTGGGCACAGTTGCAATTTTGCTGACCAAGGCCAGAGGTTCTTCACTGGTTTTTGTTCTCTTGAGGGTCATATCAGAGTGAAAACTTTTTTTCAAACCATGGTTGGGTTTTTTTTCCTCCTGTTTCTCCAGACTAGAGAGTGTTTATATTGGGTGTCTCATCAGTATGGCTCAAGACTGGAATGCAGATGAGGCACTGGTGGTTGTTGGTTCATTGCCTTTGGCACAAACAGAGTGGCTCTTTCTTAGCAATAACTCTACTGAAGAAGCCAGATGCTATTCTTGCAGGCTGGAGCAGGAGGTATTTTGGAAGTTTGAGTTGTTCATGTCCTGTTTCTGTTCTTCCTGGGTTTTGTATACTTTGAGGTAAAATTAATGTGTAGTTTTGAAATTCGTGTTGGTGTTTGTAAATTTTCTTGTTCCACTGTTTCCATCCTGAGTAAGTGTTGCAATTTATTTTCCTGGCTATTCGACTACAATTTTTAATGTACCCAACAATGATATGTTGGCAATTTGAATCCTGGTAGTGTTTGTAACCTGGAGGATTGTGTCTGCAAGCAAAGAACTCCTGGGTCATGCTGACTGCAGTCCCCAGTGACAGACAGTTTGACCTGCTAGTGCTGCTTTGGTGTGACTGCTGGGGAGACCACAGTGATCTTCTTTCTCCCTGGAGGTTGCAAGGGGTTAAAAGGCCAATTTGAGGTTGGGTATGTGCTCAGCTAATGTGAAGCTAATCCAAGTGCACAAGGAGAGGTGACTGACATTAAGTCTGGTTATCTTTTGATTCTGCATTTTGGGGAAAACAGCGGGGTGGGGAGCAAGCCTTCCATCAGCATCTGGATCTCAGCTTTTTCCACCACTATAGCAAAGCTCCAGTGAAATGTTGTCTCTTCAATGGCCCAAAAGATTTTCTGTGTTTACAGGGACTTCTGATTTGCGAAGTACCTAGAAATAGTCTGCTTGAACTATAGCCTCCTAAAAAAACAATCCCCACTGGTTTAAAGGTCCTCAGCAGAAACTTTGCTCCTTCCTCACTCAAATCTGGACTTGAGCACTTGGCCTTGAGCACCAGCAAAGCCTCCCCATCTCCAGCTCCTTCGAGCTGTCTGCAGAGCACAGTGGTGGCTGATGGGCTTAATGAGGGCCTGTTCAGAGTCTCCCTCTCCCGTCTGTGGAGCAGCGAAACATGAATGGAAAACCCCTTTCCCCTGTCCTCTCTGAGCCCTGCTGAAGTGAGCACTGGTGCTAGGGAAGGGCAGAGGCAGCTTTCTCTATGCAATAACCTCCTGCTTATGATGGGCTTGATCCCAGCCTTGCAGGAGGCATTTCTGGAGAGGCCAAGCTGTACAGTGACTTCTTTTTAAGAACTGTTTTTCAGTGATGTGACAAGCTGAAGGGGGAGCAGGGAAATTCCATCCCATGCTCACCCTTACTGTAAGGCACCAACTCAGAGTACATTAATGTATGTACATTAACAAATGTTCCAGTTAGTCTCCAGTGGAAGACAGCACCTTTGCTCAGTTGAATGCTGGACAAAAGCCTTCACAAAGCAAAATATGCATCGCAAACCTGTGCAAACAGCCAGTCTTTTAAAATGAGGAAAGCTCTTTTTACTCCCCTTACCACCACCACCACCTCCCTATAAATTTGCAAACATCCCTGACAGGTGACAACTCCCCTTGCAGAGAAGTCTGTGTTTGCTTTGCTGTTTCTGGGGCTCAAAGCGGCTGCAGCTTGCGTTAGCAGAGAATGTATAGCCTGAGGCAAGGTGTTTGCTTTAATCTGAAATACCTTACAACCCTCTTCCCCTCCAGCTTCTCTTTTCCTTTGGATAGCTTCAGGGCACAAGCTTTCCTTGCACCTGTCTCTCCTGTAACCTCAGCCATGTCACTTATAGACACGAGGTGCTGCACGCAGCTGATTGCAGCGAAGGGTTGAAGAGGGCAGATAAACACAAAGGAATGCATCAGAAACAGAGGGGCCCTGGGAGATGAGCAGTGAGATCAAGGCAGAGGGCTTTATAGCATTTCATTTGTCTTAGGAAAAGAGCAAGGCCAGCTTTTCTCCAAAAAATGTATCACCATGTGAGATTTAAATGGGTGCAAAGCCATTAAGACTGGTGTTTTTGAAGCAATTGCCCTTGTGTAGACTTTGAGGCAATCCCAATCAGTGGGGAAGGAGCTACAGTGTTCACAACAGTGCCTGAAGAAACTGTCCTACCAGTGGGCTGGAAACTGAGCATAAATTTTGCCCTGCTGAACACCCATTAGTTGTGTTCATTGCCTTGAAAATGCAACTGTTTGAGAGAGCTGGAGAAGAGGGCTGAGTGATGCAGAAACCCTTCTCATCTGAGCCACAGCTCTGTCTCTTGCTGAGCCAAGCCCTTGCAGTTCTCACACATGTGTTTTTAAGGAAGAAGCATTCTTCCTGTGTCCATGTAAGAAAGGGGTAAGAGAGACTGGTGATCTGTACTGTCTTGGGATGAAAAGAGCTGGAGGGACCAGGAAGAGGGTTTGTGGGTCTGGTGTAACACCAGACAGTCAGCAGCCTTCCCTGGCTGTGTGCCTTGTGACCAGCTCTTTCACAATGTCCTGGGTGGCCCCTCTGTGAGGCTGTCTGCTGTGACCCTTCCTTTCCTCTGCTGTGAACCACAGGCAGACTGGAAAATCCCAGCAAAGATCTGCCTTTTTGAATGACCAGAGTGAAAGGCTGGTGGTCCCTGTGGGTGTGGAGAACATTTAATTTCTGCCATGGCCCTAGTGTGGGAAGGAGCTGCGGATGTCCAGAGAGGTAAGTTGAATGTGTGTCCTTGTGGGCCTCCTGCCATTCATTAGGCCCACCAAAGAGGGAGTCCCTAGCCTCTCTACACTGATCAAAGATGTAGCCAGAAATCATAGGGTCTGAGGTGGGGTGGTGTCTAGCTCCCTACGTTCAGGAGGAACACTGGTTGCAAAACCTATAACCTGCAGTGCTAGAAATTAGGTAATGTTATAGCAATTTTATATTTTTGTCTGACTGACTAAATGCCCTGGAGGAACAGGAAGGAGGGGTCTAGAGACCTCTCTCTAGGAATGAGTGTGTGGCAGTGCAATAATCCTGCATTGCCCTGAAGCCCTCTTAGTGCTGTCAGTCTGACCTGCCAGGTGCAGAATTGCTTTCTTTCACTATCCCTCAGAAGTCCTGTAAACTGTTCAGCAATGCTTAGAGATGCTAGTCTGGACCCAAACAAAGCTGCTTTGGGCTAAGGACTTCAGCAAGCAGCATCCTGATAAAAGTGTTATTTGAGGGGTTTGCAGAGTCTGTAAGTCTTCGGCCACCACCATCCCAGCAGTATGTCCAGGGTTCCAGGGACCTTGCTGGCAGGAGCTGGAGTGCCGTCCCCAGTGATGGAGCAGCTTGTTGCCCTCCCCCTGTACATACCTTCCTTTCATGCCCCTGAGCGAGCCGTCCTCCCACAGCCCCTTGCCTAACCAGTTCAGTGGAATGCCTTTTGCCCAGACAGTCCCGTGGTCAGAGTTTTCTTAACCTGGATCCATCCCTCCCCATAAAAGGCAGAGAGAATTCCTTGCTTTTTTCTGTTTATTTTATTTTTTTTTTTACTTTTTGTTATTTATTTGTTCTTCCTCATCTTCTGCAAATAATTGTGGGGATTTGCTGTGTGTGGCTTGATTAGGCACTGCTGAGCTTCCCGTGGGGTAGGTTTTTGCCTTGGGGATGGTGGTGTGGTACAGGATGTAGTCCTTTTGGGTTTGGGTACTCAGCTTCATGGGCTGTGGGTATCCCAAGCCTGGTAGCTACAGAAATTTTGGAGGTGCAACATGCATTTCATAGTTTTATTAAGTGAGAGATGAAGCTTTGCGACTCTGCTTTCTACTTTATACATAGAGGTGAAGATAACAGTTGGCTGTAGGATAGACGAGTATGCATCCCATGGAGGACATGGAGGTGTCGAGGCTCTCAGCCTCAGCCCTCTTACCAACGACACATCTCAGAGCTGGTGTTTAATTCCCAATGGAAACAAGAAGCCTTTCCCGTATTTAGCTTGCTGTAGGTGCATGAAGGAGCCACCCAAGCTGCCCTGTACAAGATACCCTCCCCTGCTGCAGCCCAGTGGGCTGTAGAGGAGCTGCTCTGGCCCAAGGTGGCTGCTGGCTCTCTTCTGCATGCTCTCAGCCTTGGTACCATGTAAATCAGTTCAGTAATTCATACTTGGCAGCTATGCTCTGAATTCCTGGGTCCCCATCACCTGGGAGCTGTGGTCAGGATCAGATGTACAACAATATGATGGGCAGACACAAAAAAAATCCAGCCTAGTGTCCAGAAGGATGTCTGTAGTGTCCTATCCAAGGCTTTAATATTAAAGCACAGGCTCTAAACTCTGTTAACTTTTAATTGCTTCCTTAAAAGTGCTTGTCTGGTTTAGGAGGACTCCACTTGCTGCAAGGTAATGGCTGAAGAAGCAGATGAAAGCTGGTAAAGGGGCAGTGAGCCTGTGGGACAGGCTGGACATCCCTGTGTATCCGCAGCAGGGCTAGGAGAGTGCCTCGGTGCAGGGACTAACATGTGGTATGTGCTTCCACGGGCTTTGGCAGGTGTTGCAGCCCTGCATTTTGTTGGGAAATGGTTTTGCACCTGGAGGATAAGGCTGATTTGATAAGTAGATGCTGCAAGGTGGGTTGTGTGGTCATCTGTTTCCATGCCTAAGTATTTCTGGATTGACCATAGAAAGGAAGGAAGGACTTTGTACAGCACAGGGATGTGATCAAAGCTTTTATTACTGTCTGGTTTGTGCTTGAGAGAGTTTGAGGCTTGCCAAGTTTCTCTTCTTTGTGGGTATTTATTCGTTCCATAGCTGTGCAAAGAAAGTTGGGATTATGCGAAGGCATTTCCATAATGAGCAAATGCATTAATCTGTTGGAAGCTTCCCTCCAGCACCTTTCTTGTTTGCAGTTAAACTCAGAAGCTCTCCTAATTTAAGCTTGGCTATGTAATCCTGCTCAATGTTTAATCTTCCGTAGTGTAGGTCCTTCCAAATGATCTAATCATCACATTTAGGGCTGGAGATCCAAATCTAGAAATGGTCAGTTCTTTCAGATAAGAATGAATGTAAAGAACGTATTTGTACATTGTTTGGCCAAAGCCTGAAGACTTCTCTCATTTTGTGTGTATCAGGGGTTTAAAGATGTATTTATGTTTCTTTAAAATAATTTTTCCCTAGCTCCCTTTCCTGTGCTACTTGGCCCTGGTTCTGGCTGCAGACCACGGTTGGCTTCATTTCTTCTTGTGGGAATGCAGCCAGCTGATGAGTATCCTGACACTGAGCGTTTTATTTTTTTTATGTCAATTTCCAGCATTCTCAGTGGTATTGAAGAAAACTAATGGGTGATATGTCTGCTGTGCTACAGATCATTTTGGAAATGTATTTAAGATTCCTTTAAATATTTCTTCCCTTTGAGCATCTTGCTTTGCATCCATCTTGGGAAGGAATAAACTAATTTTAAGCTGAAAAACACAAAACTACTGGAAGGTAGTCACATGTGAGATGAGGTGTTTGTTCTCCTTTGGAGGGATGGCTTTAACTCCACAACTGGTATTGCTGTGAGCACCTGAAGTGGAAGAGTGTAGCAATTGGAGTCCCATCATCTGCCTACATGCAAATACCTCAGAACAAGCAAAGCAGTCACTTCAGAAAACATCTTCCCCAAGCAACTAGGCCTGCCTCCAAAGGTTCCCATGGTGCTGCATGTGCTCCTTGAGCAAGTGTGGAGCAATAATGCATAAGTGCTTATTTTATGTCTTTAAAAGGTCTGCACAAACACGGAATTGATCTTGAAGCAATAGACTGTAGGAACTTTTGCCTCTGGAGCAAGTTTTAAAGTTTATGCTGTCTTGATGGGAACTACACTCAGTTTCTACCTAGTTGATAGGATTCTCTCAGGATCCTCTTTCTTTTGACTCCCCACCCCCCCAAGCTATAGACATAATTTCCATATTTGTTGGGAGCACTTGATTGGGTTAGAGCCTGTAAGTGGTAAACCCCTTCGGTGGCTGGTGTTTCAGCAAGCCTTGAAGTGCAGCATAAACACCAACAGAAGTGAACTGGCCATCCCCAGAGTTCACCTTCCTCTGGACTTCTTGTGTTTGTTTTGCATTGTTATTTTTGGTTGTTTTTAAACAAAATTGCTGGAAGAAGGAATATAAGATTCTTTTCTCGTTAGCTGGAAGTAGGATGATGAATTGAGCTGTCTATATCCAGCAAAGTGAAAACTCCATGGAGCTTTGTGGTGTCCCTCTTTGTAGGCTAAGATGGATGGAGGATGGAGAGCACCTCTCAGTGCTGGTGCAAGCTGCAGAGCTGACCATACCAGGGAGGGGTTGCTCCTTTTAGGCTAGGACAGACCTGGAGCACAGCCCTGGGAGTGTCCTGCTCGCCTTCCTGGTCCAACATAGCCAAAGTGTCTGTGCTGCAGAGAGCTGTGGGGTGTAGCTTTTGTTTTAAAAGTCATTTCTTGCATTAATTGGGATTCTTGCTTTGAAGAAATTCTTATGCATCCAAAGTCTCACTGTATATGTTGCTTTGTGGTTCTGCAGATCCTGCCCACAGTCCTGTTAATGACTATTATTTTTTCCTCCAATATTTCACAAGGAGACTTTTGGACTAGGTAATATTTTCTTCTGAATGTCTATACCGTCTGCTTTCCACCTCACTGTCATTGATTTGATAGCGTTGAAATTAATGAGGGAGTGAATTGTCAGGCAGTCAAAAATTAAATCAGTCACCGTGAAGCTGCAGATTAAGGAGTGGTTTGTGGCCTGGGTTCATTTGCTCACTGCTGACTGAACTCTTCGCTAATCAGCATCTGAATTTGCAGAGATTAATAGTAGATCAAAGGAGTTTTCAGTAATGAATGTAACTGTCACTCTAAAAAAAATGGATTTTTATCTCCAGCCTGCTTAAACAGAAGGAAAAGGTACCCCGAAGTACTCTTATTTTTCTTTGAGAGCATGGATGAGTATGGTGGACCTTATGGGGATGTCCAGACTGGATTAAAATTAAACAAGTCTGAAACAAAAGTGATCAGTCTTCTGGGGAAGATCTCTGACCCAGTAACTGAACCCCATGACCATTGCCATACCAGTAGTGGACATGGCATGTGAGAACAGGCAAGGGTCACCCAAAGACCAGCACTGCAAAGTACAACATATCTCCATAGGAAACAAGGCATAGGAACATTTCTGCATAGGAAACCAGTTTCCTGGCTGCCTCAGGAGGTGCGTGGTACCCTAGCACTCCAGCACAATATAGGGTAATAGTGACGTGTAAGAAGCGTGAATGGCCATTGGGTGAAGGGTCAGGGTTTAACCAGAGGTTTGGAAGGCTGTTCTCAAATTATTGCAGAGTGGTAGCTTTCTTTTCAATACTGGATTATTTTAAAAGGAGTTCGGTGGGAGGGAGTTGGCAGTGTAGCAGAGTCAGGTTGGAAAGAGCTGCTGTGATTATGCATTTATAAACAGTTATGCATTTCATGAGAGCAATCTGTAGTTTATACAAGATAAGGGAAGAACAACACTTTCCCTTCAGCTGCTTGTGCAAGAGCAGCCTCGGTCTGTCAACAGTTGTTCCTCTCTCTAATTGAAAACAAAGGGTCTGTAATCTGTCGCTATCTCCTGTTCCCTTTCCCTGACCAGAGCAGTTGGTCTCTGGGATGCAGGTTTGTGCCATGACGCTGTCCCACCTCCAGCTGGAGAGATGGGACTGTTTATGCCAATTAGGAACAATTTTCATGAATTTTCTTGTGTAACCCTCTATTAAGGTTCAAAAATTATTTCACGAGTTGGGGGGGGGGGGGGGAGGAGGGGGCGAANTGAAAAAAATTTGTGCAGGGGTGGGGGGGGGGGGGGGAAGAAGAGGGTCAATCATGCTGTGCATCCAAAGATCCTCATGAAGCAAAAATGCAAGTTTGAGTGTTGAGGCTTGTTACTCCAACAAAAGAGCTGCAGAGGCTTGAACTCCTGAAATCCCCTGGTCATATTTCCATGCATGAGTGTCTGCTGACCTGCATTTTGTGTTCATCAGTACGAAAGTGTCTGCTCAAGTGTCTGCTGGCCAGTGGTTTTGCGGGCTTATGTGCTGCCTTGGCAAGAGCTCTGTGTTCATACAGTGTTATCTCTCAGCTTTTTTACTGAAAGCAACTGTTCTTTAAAGAGAATCACTAGGGTACAGAAAAAGTTAGAAAGTTACGTAAAAGGAGCACCAGGAATAAGCAGAAACACTTTTTAATAAATCATCTGTATGCTCTGTGACCAACCTATGTCATACACCAATTTTGAGTCCTTGCTGGTACTTTGATGAGAATGACCCTTGATGGTATTGGATGGTTTTTGGTTATGCAAACATAGAGCAGGTGTGGGGGCCTTGCATCACCTTGGCTGGAGAGCTGAATCTCTCCGGAGGAGTGTTTTGCTCTCTCATTAAATGGAGCTCAGCAGCCAGAGGGCAGAGTGCCTGGGGGCTGTGTGCGCCCTTCCTAAACCAATATTGCACAGTGGTTGTGAAGGGAACTGGTTTTGTTTCACAACTCCTCTCCACCTTCCCTCTCCCTGCTCCGCTCCATGTAGTGTTATCTCCTGACATGATGCCATTAACTCTCTAATTAGCCCTAGGGGTGTTCTGGGGGAGATAACGAGACTGTAGGAGCTCAAATAAGCAGCGTGCGCAGATGTTTACCCAGGGTCGGAGGGCAGGGCTGTTGTGACAGGCGATTGCCTTGGGGAGGGCATGTTCTTGGGGAAGGAGAAACTGAGCTGCACCATGGGCAGAGCTGGAGCTGGGCTCCACTCCTGTCTTTGGCAAGTCCACCTATTTACCCTGCATTTTAAAAATGAGGGGAAAAAATGCAATTTGGAATCCCGGGAAGAAGGGATTGATCCTCAGTACTAAACACTTGCAGACAGGGCGTGTTTGTAGCTTGAAGGCTCATACATTTGAGTGCCTTCCAAAGGAATTTCTGGGCTTCTGATCTGTCCCTGGGTCAGTGGTGAGGAAGCCAAATCAAATTTGTGCTCCTGGGTGCATCAGAGAGGTTAGCTCTGAGAGCTGGGGCCGCCTGGTCTCTCTTGCACAGAGATGAGCTGCAGCTCCATGCAGTGCTCCAGAGCAGCCTGCCCAGGATGCACACAGGGCTGTAGCCAGTCAGCAGCAGGCAGGATATAATGCCTTTTATGCATCATCTCTCTTTTTTTTTTTTCATTTGTTCTGTCTTGCCATAGGTGGTTGGATTAAAAACACACAAAAAAAGAGGAAAGTCCCTGTTTCAGGGACTGGGATGTTTTTTCCTCCCTTCCCTGTGGTTTGAGCAGTGAAGTTCTCTACATGAGTTTTCAAGAGGGCATGTTGACTTTTACATTTTCTTGAAAGTATTTTCCTTTACCTCTTTAACCTGGCTGTCTGTTGTCGCAGGGTATCACGTCCGTCCCTGTGAAGTCTTCACTGGGAAGACTCTAAAAGCCAGTTGGCAGAGGCTTGCTTTTTGAGCATTCAGCAGCTATTCAGATATGGAAAAAGAAAAAACCAGCACCAAGAAACTGTTTTACTTTCCCCCTCCTCTTTCTGTTATCTCAGTCCTAATTTGTAAACATTTCTGAGTTAAGTGAATGTCACAGTCTGTGGTGACGCGGTTGATCCAGATGCTCTTTTTATAGGAGCAGAGAGGTCTGAGCAGATTTTTTTTTTCTTTGATCTGCAGAAAAGTCTGCATGAACCGTCGAATGCACAGGCAGGTGTGCATGCGCACACACCCCCTTCTACAAGAAATTACACAATCTCCAATTAACACTGCAGTTGTGGTAATGACATTTTTAATTGTCGCGATTTTGCGCACTTACCTTGCAACCAGGAAGGTTGAGAACTTGCACGTGGTACTGGCGAGAGCGACTGGGATGAACTGTATAACAGCACAGAGAAGGAGCATTCAAACAAAGAGCCTGAATCAGCAGTTTGCCTTGGCCGACAGCTCATTTTGGAAACTTAGGGGTCTTGTTTGCGTATTACTTTGTTCTTCAGCATACCAGCAGGAGCCACAAAGCATTGCCAGAAGCTTTCTAGAATATATGAGTCAGACCTGGGAGGGTTGCAGCTGAAACTTTCAAATCTAACTAGCAATTATTATTTTTAGTTTCCTACAGTATTGGAGGTAAATTGCTTTAAGGAGACTTCCTTTCCTGAGGCTGAGCTACTTTTTTTTTTTTTTAGTTCAATCCAACTAAGCATCCAAAGTGTGAAGTGCCAGGCTTTTCTCTCACTGCTTTGGCTTCATTTCTTTGTTTTCTACTTTGTTCTTTTTCTGTTCAGGGTGGGAGAGAGCTTATTGGACTAGAAGAATAGAGTTAAACCTTGTTCATCTGGCCTCAATGTGAAGTAATTCTTTTTAACATGTGGATGGAGGGCCTTTGCCTGAATCTGTTTGCTTTTTCTGATTGGTATGATAAGGCATACAAGGCATACATACCTATTTACGCAGATTGTCTTGCCATGACTTCAGACCATTACAGTTGGTGTTTCCCTTGGAGACCTGTCCAGAAGGCTCAAACAAATGGTAACTATCGCTGCCCCATGGCTGAGAAGTGAGTGTGCAGTCTGAGGAGGTGGGGGGTGTCATTCTGCTTTTATGACTCAGCCACTTAAGCATATGGTATTTCAGGGAGTCAAGTTTTCCTCTGAGAACCTCTACGATAGGCTGCCTGGCTGCTGTTAGGTTGTTGGAGGTTTATCCATTTGAAATTTTTTGCATCTGCAAAAGGAGAGAATGAGAGCCCAAGAGCTTTTCTTTCTCATGGTAAGGTAAAAAAGTTCAAACCTTTACTTTTCCCTTGTCTATCAGTGCCAGTACAAATATTCAAGGCATGACACCAGCCCATGGGATAGGTGAAGCATCTTATGAGCATCTTTAGGTCTGAAGCTGGTGAAAAAGAGTTTGGATCCCTGGGGTAATGAGAGGGGTATGCTTGTGCCTGGGCTGCAGCAGTGCTGGTGGGTGCAGTGTCTGGTGCATGCTCTGTTACCTCCTGCCCCCCCGTTGGAGTGGTGGTGGCCTTCTTGGTGTCCCTTGTGGATGACTGATTTGCAAAAAGCCACTTGTCCAGCATCCTCTTCAAGGTGACCACACAGGCTAATGCCTCTGAAATACTGAGCCAGGTCAGGGCAGTGTGTACAGAGGGAAGGGATTTGTGCTGACATGTCAATTTATTCATGCTATATACACTTCTCCTCGTGTTTGACATGCAGATCTCTTTGGATAAACTTCCACATATCTCTCTCTATCTGGGTGTTGCTTCACCCACAGCCACCTCCAGCCACCTGTGGGACAGAAGATGGAAGATACATAGCACAACAATGCTGCATTAATGATCTGGAAAAGGAGGATCTTCTGATAGCATAGCTGTGAAAGAGGTTTTTGGAATGACTTGCTGAGGTTGGGAGATTTATCCGTGTATCTTCTCGTCCTCTCTCCGTCCCCTCCATAAATTTTGAACTTGTGGGCCAGTATCAAAAACTTGACAGTATTTAGGGATCAAAATAATCCTCTGAGCACAGCATAACTTTTCCTCGCTATTGGACAACAGAAAATCCACAGGTGACTTCTAGTTTGATGTCCAGCTCTGTGTAAGCTTTGCAGTGGTGCTGCAAAGTGACCCAGTTGGCTAAGGGTGCTGTGGCTGCTCCCTGGAAGCCCTGCCTATATCTCTATATTTAGCACTTGTGTGGCTTTTTGGCTTGTGTCCATCTCAGGTGAGGTCAGGTAAGTACATCAGGCATAGCCCCTGGTGTTAAGTGGTGCTGGGGTAGGTGGAGAGGAGGGGAAGGTGCTGTAGCAGTGCTCTGTCTGTGATGTAGGAAATCTGTTGTGTGCTCAGCAGGCTCTTGCTACCTGGTAGCTCGGGAGCGCTGAAGGCGTGCATGGCCCTAACCTGAGCTGGGGTGTTGCTGGTAGTGATAGGCAGGGCTCTGCCTTGTCTGGGGAGGGCTCAGTGCTCCTCTTTGCAGCCTGTTCTTGGAAGTGCCTCTTTGCATTGTGCTTCCTAAGGAGGAATTGGTAAGGTGCACTGGAAACATTTGAAACCTTTTGCTCTTGTGCCCAGCAGCCCCCTGTTGAACTGTGCTCACAGGGTGGGAGCTAAATCAGACCCCTACATGCTTCTTGTGGCAAGAAGCTGCTGTAGGGGAAGGAGGGCACTGCGATCCTCTGCTCTGTTTTTTCTTGGTTTGCTTCCTTCCTGAAGATGGTTTTGCTCCGTTTTATTAGTGGCAGTCTTAGGAATGTGCTGCCTGTCTGTAGCCTGGAGAGAGGCTCACGTGAGCTTGCAGTGTCCTTTATTTCACAGAGGCTGCTGTGTGGTGAAGAAGGCAGCCCAGAGAGCTGTTGGCCCTCTGAGAAGCACGGCCCGTCTGCTTCCATCTCCCTGTGAGCCCGAGTCCCCTCCCTGTGTGCTCAGAGAAGCCGGGGTTAAATGATGCCCAGAGGCGAGGCGTGGCAGGGAGCAGCAGCAGCTCCTGGGCAGAAGCTGAGCTTCAGGGAGGTGTTGAGGCCGTGTGTGGGTTTCAGCCCTGCCCCGGCCCCCTCTCCCTCCCTCCAAAGCACTTGTGGGTCGGTCGCTCACCACTCGCAGTGGCTGAGCTACTGTTTTCTGCGGGCGCTCGCCGTCCGCGCTCGGCAGTGCGGCACGGCTCTGCTTGACGACAGGTCCTCAAGTAAAACTAGGGAGCGCTGTCATT